>PVIU01025774.1:0-23389 GCA_004026605.1 Ondatra zibethicus | reverse complement strand
CTCTCTCTCTCTCTCTCTCTCTCTCTCTCTCTCTCTCTCACACACACACACACACACACACACACACACACACACACAAGACATTAAGTTGGGAGAGGGATGTATAGTGGGAGATAAGGAGAGAAGATGGGGGAATCAAATACGGGCAAATATGATCACATTTCATTGTCTGTGTATGAGATTCTCAAAGAAAAAAATTATTAAAAAATTATAAAAACTGTCTTCACGTTATTTTTTCACTTTCCAACTCACCTGAAAATATGTTTTGCTACATTTTAGGAAATATCCAACTGGGAGATTTGTTCAATTCCAGTTAGCTTATCATGCAACTGCAAACACTAAAGTATTTCTTTTGATAGACAGATGAAAGAGTCTCAATTTAAGGAGTCAAATCAAAGTGTGTTCTGATCTCAGAATGCAATTTCTGCATCTCTACTGCTCAACCCGATAAATAAAAAGAAAAATGATGGCCCTGTTTTAAAGCGAGGCTTTGCAACCTTAGTTTTATTTGAAGCAAACATAAAATAGCAAATAAGAACGTCAAAATCAGAGCACCAAAATAAGAAGTAAAAAATCCTAAGACACCTAAGAAATGGGCACAAGCACCTAAATAGTAGTCTATAATTAAATTGAGCTTTTATTTGGCAGAAATTTAAGATGTAACATTCATACAACCAAATATGCCCCAAATAGAGTTTATATCACTTAATAATAACTACATTCTGTGATGTTCTCTAAGATCATGACATTACAACTTTGATCTAATAGCAAACTTAGAGCAGCAATTAAATGCAAGTTCAGTAAAACAACGTGCCTTTTGTGATATTGAAGGGTCGTACAAAGAGTAGACAATAGCTAAAACGTACTGAAATTATCTACAGAGAAAAAAAAATCTACCTTGGCCAAAACATAGCTGTAAAACTCAAAAGCAAGCAGAAGGGAGCGATTGGTGGCTGTGACGGTGCCCATGCAGAAAGCCTGGCTAAGGTTTAGGGTGGCTTAGACTAGAGGCCCTGTCCAAGATTGGAACCACCAATTTAGAGGTCAGCATGCATGAGGCAGTTTAAAAGCACAGGCGTCCTGTCCACACTGCAAAAGCGGCAAAGGAACTTGAGAAGGGGTTGTCAAAACTCACAGTTCTGCCTTCCTTTAAATCTCTAGAAACTAGATCAAGACGCTTCCGCTTTTTTTTTTTTTTTAACAATCAACGGGTATTCTTTTTAATTGCCTTGAGAAAGTCCGTGGGGGGGGGGGGGGGGGGGGAGGGTGGCACAAAACAGATAAAAAGGAGTGTTACTGGGAGGAAGTAAACCTCTGGCCTACTTGATAATGCCATTGTTAAAGAAATGAAATCCATTCATAGCCATTCAGATGATTTGGGGTTGTGGAAAGTACAGTATCTGTGGGATTTAGGTACTGGAGACACCTCTTTGAAGCACAGCTTCGGGAGATAACAGAGTAGGTCTCCTTGGGACAGAATTTTGCCCCCTGAGTAGCTTTTGCTATTTTTAGATCCCTCTAAACGTAAATAGGCACAGAGAATCGCCTGTGTGGTTCTACATACAGCAAGAACTATAACAGATTCACATCCACCAACAAAACCTGTCTCCCCATCCCACTATGAAATGCACTGCATACAGATTGTGGATGACAGCAACCAAATGAATACAGCTTGATTATTTTTTCCCTTAAATCTCGGTTCTCAACCTGTGGCTCATGATCATATGGGTGGGTCGCATATCAGATATCAGATGTCCTGAATATCAGATATTTACATTATGATTTATAACCAACAGAAAAACTACAGTTATGAAGTAGGACTGGAAATACATTTATAGTTCGGGTTACCGCAGCATGAGGAACTGTATTAAAGGGTCACAGCATTAGGAAGGTTGAGAACCTCTGCCTTAAATCATAACACTTATGTAGCTGGGTAAAGCCTACTGCTTTGTTATTATTTAGACCATACAAGCCAGATTGCAAGTTGCCATGCTGGTATTTTTGTCTGCCTTTATGGGATGTCTAAGATGTTAAATTTCCTGGCAGTTAGGGAGGACCCGAGGACCTCACTTGTCAGCAACTTTTCCCAGTACTGCTGGACCCCAGAGAAATGTGATAATTACCCATTTATAGCAAGCCTGGCCTAAGTCATATTCCTCAGCCTAACTGATTTTGAAAAAAATAAACAAACATAAATTTAGGTTTAATAGTAATAGCCTGAAATTTGTGTTTTATGTGTGCATGTGCATACGCACGTTCACAGGAACATATGTGTGCAGGTCAGATGATGAACTGGGGTATTGTTCTTCAAATTCCATCTACCTGTTTTTGGTTTTGTTTTATTTAGTTAGCTATTTGAGACAGAGTCTCTCACTGGCCTGGAGCCCACCAATTAGGCTAAAGCAATGGTTCTCACCCTTCCTAATGCTGCGACCCTTTAATACAGTTCCTCACAATGTGGTGACCCCCCCAACCAGAAAATTATTTTCATTGCTACTTCATAACTGTAATTTTGGTACTGTTATGAATCACAATGTAAATGTTGAAGATAGAGGCTTGCCAAGGGGGTCCACTGGACTAGACAGCCAGGTGACTGTGCCCCAGGATCAAAGCAGCCCTACTCCTAGCACTGGGATTACAAGTGCGTGGAACCACACCCAGCTTTGGCTATGTGGGTCTGAGTATTGAACTCAAGGCCTTGTGATCTCAAAGCAAGTCCTTTCCTGACTAAACCATCCCTCTGGCCACAAAGTCTAGAGTCTTCATTTTATCTAAAAAGAACCGACTTGACTCCTAGACTTTTCCATAGCTGAACTAAATTTCTATAATATCAGTAGCTCATGAATTATATATATGTGTGTGTGTGTGAAAACACATTCATTTTTTGTATATGTATGTATGTTATATATTTATATATACATTATTATATAAAATTTTGTGCATGTATGTATATGTACACACATTAAAAACACATATATACATACAGTGTGTTAATCATGTATATTTGCATATATTTGTATACATATATTATATACATGTGTATATATGCATATATTATATATACATACACACGGAAAAGGTTTGCAAAAGGAAGGCAAAGGGAGAAATGTAGTTAAAACATAATCTCAAAATAAAGCAAAACATTAGGCTTATTTTTGTGGCAAGAAAGCGGTGTCACATTCAAAGCATACTAACATATGGCCAATTAATATTCTGAGCAGAATAAACTAAATTTTCACAAATTCAATGATTCAAAAAAAATTTCCTCAGAAAACATACCTAACACAAGTAAATTGTTGATAAAAACTAAGGGCTAAATTTAGATATTAATGAGTATTTCTCCTAGTCCAAATTCACTGCTATAACTCTTTATTCAATTACAACTGTAAAATCTTGGGAGGATAAATACCTTAATGACTTATCAAATAAAGGAAACTGCTGGTGGCTTACGGCATCTGATTTCCTTGTGCTGCTCCTTATATGGTGAGGGCTATCCGCATAACCTTGCTGCAGGAGGGCTTTCCTATCAAAAGTCAGAAGGTCATCCACACAGGCTTCTTCCCCCTGATCGCACTACACAAGGAAGGAAGGCAATAAAGACACCATCAGGCACATATTTACGAAAAGGATGTTGGAGAATTCAGAGTACCAGCCAGACTTGGGATGCAGGTCTTCCATTTGTTCAGCTAGATGACCTTTCTGAGCCTCATTTTAGTCATAAACTGGGAATAACTGTCGATGGTATATCAAAAAATGATAAATGCTTATATATACCTGATATACAATAGATATTAAGTAAAAGACAGAAATGATCATAACAAACAAAGCAGCTAGTCAAGAACCTGCCAGACTTTAAGAGTTTCTCCTCTGGGATTTCTCCTCATTGTCCACCTTCCTTGGAAGGTCACACATTTAAAAGTATAGAAACAAAGTTTTCTGTACAAAAGATACTGATAGCAGGGCTTTGGGTTTGTCTTGAAAATTAACTTAGTGGATACACATAAAATACTTTAAATAGGCCTGGTTAATTAAAATAAACGTTCAGTATTAAACTTTCTAAACTGACAGCTGAAAGGGTATTTCTAAGACACGGGCATTGTTCACTTTAAGTTTCACGCACACTTTACAAGTTTCTCACGTTACCTTCTCATTCACCCTGTTTCTTGCCGGGTCTTGCCTGCTGGTAGCTTTCGCCTTTTCTGCGGTTCTCTGAATGTGCTGTTTGTAGCCCTCCTTCATTTCAGCTGCATATTGCTCATATTTCTGCTTGTACTTGCCTGTGGGTGCTGGCAAATCCTCTGGGATGATGTCCTGTTCCTAGAGGTAAAGCACAAAGTATGCTGTGCACCAGAAAGCTATGTCTCTTGTAATACTTTTATTGGTTATTTGGGAATCTCACTTCATAAACTGACCACATCTCACTTCCCAGTCCTCGCAGGTCCTCCCCACAACCCTTGTGACACACCTTCCTCCCACCCCAATTAAAAAAAAGAAAGAAAAAAAAACCAAGTCCAGTTTGTGCTGTCTATATATTCACTTGGGCATGGTCAAAATCCCAGCGACCAGCCCCTTGAAGAAAACTGAGTCCTTCCACACCTGCATCCCTGCTGGAAGCCATCAGAGCTCTCTCTGATGGCCAGAAAGGGGTATTTTGGCTTTTTGTTTCTTTGGGGGTTTTTTTGTTTGTTTGGTTGGTTGGTTTTGTTTGTTTGTTTTCCAGACAGACTTTCTCTGTACTGACCTGACTGTTCTGGAATTCATGCTATAGATGAGGCTGGCCTCGAACTCACAGAGATCTACCTGCCTCTGTCTCCCAAGTGCTTGGATTAAAGGCATGTGCGCCAGCACCACAGTCTAGAAAAGTTTTTTTTTAAGTAGTATTTTTATTGTTGGTATCTCCAGGCTTATCATTTACTTTCGCTCTTAGCTCTAAAGACTACTGTAGCCTGGGTTCCAAATAGAAGGGACAATAAAATACCCAGCTGACAGAGCACTGGCCACATGTGACCTGACCAGAATGGGCACGTGGACCTAGGAATCCTATACTCTCTGCTCAGCTGAATGTCTGCTTCGAAAGTGACTTGAAAGAATTAACATCAAGGTATTTTTCTTAGATATTTTATGTAGGTCTTTGATTTTCTGATCAAAACAGTCCTAGGTGTTAGAGATTAAGAACACTAATAAAAAGCACTGGTTGCCATTTCCAGAGTATCACCGTATTTCACTCCCTAGTATTTTGTGGTTGCTTGTCAAATTTTCGTGGTAGCAAGAGATAATAGAGTCAGTGGGCATTTGTTCTGACTTAGATGGACAGAGATACCGATATATTATGTGTGTGTGTATGTGTGTGTGTGTATACACATATATGTGTGTGTGTTGGGCATATATATGTATGTCCAACTCTTTGAGAGTTTTGAGTCAGTCCAAGTATAACACAAAAGATGACTGAGGCCAAATTAAGAGCAATAGCCACTGTAACATACAGACTAAATGCATACTGACCACTTCGTTCAGATGATACTGTGTATATGGTCTTTGACATGGCGTAATCCAAGCCAGAGTCGAAGGTAACTGTGGCGGCTTGAGATGAACGTGCATTGTACCACATGGTGCTTCTGGAAAATTACCCTAAAAATAAGATGGAATGAGAGTAAGTGCTCATAGGTGCTACTGTTGTCAAATATTTATTATATTAAATAAAAAGTTAAAATTACCTCCTCATCGGAGTCAACAAGGCTTCCCAAATCAAGTGGCGGGACCCTAAAAGAAATAATCTATACAGCTCATAAAATTTTAAGTGAGTCTCTAATTACAGAAAAATCATTTTCAAATACATTATCTATACAAAGTCACAAGCTAATAGCAGGAAGGGTCATAGATTTTGATAAATGTTCAGTAACTTTTCAAATTGATTATGAAATAGTCATTATTAATAAAAGAATAAGTAAAATATAATAATAAAAAGTATACAAATTTATAATTAAATAAATTATATTTGGAACAAGGGTGGTACTAAAGAGATGCCTCAATGACCGAGCCATTTTCCAGGCAGGACAGTAGTTCAGATGCCCTGAACCCTCATAAAATCTAGGCAGGTATAGCAGCTGCTTGTCATCAGCACGCAGGAGAATGAGAAGGGCTCCCCAAAGCATGAAGCACAGGTGTACACCACAAACATACACAGACACATGAGAACAAAGGCAATAAGCACTCAAAATCCATTGTCCTAATGGTTTTCCTGCTCTGCTATTGTAATGCCCGAGGGTATCTTGTGTGCTGCTGAGGTGAGCATGGAACGGGTTAATAAGATCTATTATCTGTGTCATGGTGTAACTGCACGCATCCCTTTCCAAATCTGCTCACTTGAAGTCAGCCAGCACTGGATTGTTTGCATGGAAATCAGCAAATACTAGGAATCAAGATTTGACTTACTATTTTGTTGACAGAAAATATTAATAATTCAAATAAAATGAAATACACCACATATGTGGCTGTCAAGTACTGGGCTACTGTCTTAATGAGGGTTTCTATGGTTGTGATAAAACACCATGACCAAAATGCAAGTTGGAGAGGAAAGGGTTTATTCAGCTTACACTTCAGTGTTGCTGTTCATCACTGAAGGAAGTCAGAACAAGAACTCAAACAGGACAGAATCCTAGAGACAGGAGCTGATGCAGGGGCCGTGGAGGGGTGCTGCTTACTGGCTTACTTCCCACGGATTGTTCAACCCACCTTCTTAAAGAAGCCATGATGGGCAGCCCAGGGATGGCACCATCCACCACAGGCTGGCCTTCCCCCCTCTGATCACTAATTGAGAAAATGTCTTACAGTTGAATCTCATGGAGGCCTTTCCTCAACTGAGGCCCCTTCCTCTCTGATGACTCTAGCTTATGTTAAGTTGACACACAAAACCAGCCAGTACAGTGGCACAAAAGAATATTGAGCAGTATTATTTTAAGCATTCAAAATTGGCTTCACCAAG
Source organism: Ondatra zibethicus (assembly GCA_004026605.1). Taxonomy (NCBI): domain Eukaryota; kingdom Metazoa; phylum Chordata; class Mammalia; order Rodentia; family Cricetidae; genus Ondatra; species Ondatra zibethicus. The sequence goes on along the minus strand of PVIU01025774.1, from coordinate 16,407 downwards.
AAACCACTCATAATATTTTATAGCAAATAAAAATATCACCCGACATTCACACTGGAACTGGCTCATCACTACAGCCATAGGCTGATTACAGATATTCAGAGAAAAACAAACAAAGCATTCTGTGGGTACGAATTGCCCAAGTGGACTTTTTAATAGTTTATATATTTTATTAGCTGTGAAAAAATTCTTGCTATATATAATTTATGTAACAAAAGCTTTGACCAACAACATGCATTAATTTTTATAATGAGCGAATAAAAATGTATAGTAAATATTTAGTAAATTTTCACATCCACTGTAAACTAAATATTAGCACACAACTGGAAGACCACTTGCTACACCCTCTCTGACATGCCCCTTGCTACGTCATCTATATTGTGTGTTCAGTACATAAGCATAGCGTTTTAACTTAAGTTTCATATCCAGCTGAAGATAAAGTATCTGCCATGTAGAAACACATGAAATTATTCACCTTGCTTATTTTTAGCCTACAAAAAGTATTAATATGGTTTGATTCAACCTAGCAAGTTACATGTCTTGTGATCTAAACCGCATGAAAAATACACTTTACTTTTCAAATGTTGAAACTATAACATACATGACATATTCTAAAAAAGAAAACTTTACTACTATCAATTACATTCTCATATTCGTCAACATGACAATTTAAAATACAGGTATAGTTACTATTAGGTAACTTTTACTATGCCAATCACAAAATGAAGAATGCTATACATTTCTTTAGAGGAGGTATACTTACCCTGATTTCTACATGTATCAAAATACCCTATAGAATTCCTAAATTCATGCAGTTTTGTGCTGTTATGTATCATTTTAAATTAAACTTGAATCTTAAAATGACAAAATGAATTATCTAAGAAAGAATTTCTTTTCTCAGGAAATTGTGAGAACAGCATTAAATAAGAACAACAGAATATTGTCCATGTCCCTACTGTCCTATTCAAAGAGGCTGGTTTTTTTTAAATTCTGGAATGATAATATTCATGCTTTCTCTATGAAGACTTTTCTGCAGTTCACAATAAAATATATACGTATGTAGTTTTTAACTACTCAAGGTATCATAAATATGTGCCAGTTCAGCAATAGAAATGTAAAGAAATGTAGCTCACACAGGTAGGCAGGGATTCTGGATTGCCAATGATCTGGAAGTCCATCCTTGCTTTAATGAGAGAGAGAGAGAGAGAGAGAGACAGAGAGAGAGACAGAGAGAGAGAGAGAAAGAGAGAATCAGTGTACATTATACATTAAAAGATAAGCCATGACTGGATGCAATAAAGACAATTACATTTCCCCCCCCCCCGTAAATGCCATAGAAAATGTGGCTCCCAAAACTCTCCTCGTTGTAATTAAGGCATGGAGGAAATGATGACTCAGACAATGACCACCTTCCCAGCACTGTCAGCTTGGGAGATGGGTCCTCAAACAATGACAAGACTAAAACAGGCAGAAAGACTGTGCCAGCCAGAGGACTGGGATGGCTCCTGTTGGGTATATACATGACAGGGAAGCTGTACCCATGAGACCTCAGCGATGTGGTTGTTTAAACAAGACCTGAAAAACAACATCACCAGTTGGCAGGACATTGTGGATGGAGGAGTGCTTTCAAGGCCCCACCCCTACATAAGCTATAGGCAATTAATGGCTATTGAGAGAGAGCATGATCCCTCTTCTCCGGGGAAAAGGCTCTGATGAGTTAACCAATCCCAAGTAGTCAGCCCTAAGTACACAGACATATGAACAACTCTAAAGGGACTCAGCAGGTTATATTTATAAATTATATACATACATATTATAATAAAGAGTAAGAGGCCATGTAGGAGGAAGTTTGGAAAGCATGGAAGGAGATGGAAGGAATCGAGGGAGTAGAATATGATATAATTATAGTACTCATAAGTGAAATCAATAAACAAACAAAAATACCAGAGAAAGAAATTGCATTTAGTTGCTCCATGAAACATAGACAGCAGCGTCTTGAGAGTTAAAAAGGATATCTGGATGCCCTTCCTACATAACTAATATAAGCATAAGATTTGCTCTGCAAACATTTTCATTTGGATGTAAATACAAAAATAGCAAGTTGGTGATGGCTACCTGAGCCACAGCCCTATGGCTTGACTCTGTGGCCATCACGAGTGTTATTAACGTCATTAACGTCTTTGCCTTTTTGCCTTTCAGAGTCCTGAACACAGAGAAGGGAGGTGTCAGTCTCATTGAAGCCTTTGGTCTCAGCCTATGGTTCACCATCTTCTCTGCTTTAGAGGTCACAGTTTTCCTTTAAATATCTTCCCTAGTTGAATTCAACACTGTTGCAATATGAATCTCATCTGTAAGATGAGAGGTTCCTTGAGCTAAGTCTTCATTTCATTTCCTGTTGGACCTTTAGTACCCAGTATTATGCTAAGTGGGTTATGAGCACAAAATAAATAAGACTCAAGGGATTCAGTAACTGAAATTCCATCAATTTGTGTACAAGGTAAAGAAAGTTTAGTTTATGACCTTTTAAATCTTTTGTATATAAGTTACACTATATGTTATGTGAATACTAATACTTTCAGAGCATTTAATACATAAAATGATTATAGGGTGCATGACTAAGTATGCAGTTTAAAATGATGTACCAATTAAACACAAATCCACTAGCATGTAACAGGGACAACACTGTAAAGAAAATGATACTTTCGTCTTCCTTTATATTTTCTTCTTTCTCTGATATTTTCTGCTAATATGTGGGGATTTTTTAAAATATCAATGATAAAGCCATAATCTTAAAATTTAAAAAAAAATAAGGCTAAATCAACCAATGACAAATTTTAAAACAATAATTGTCTTCAAATTTGGTGGCCCCAGGCTTCCTAATCTAGGAAATGCTGAACCTAAATATTTGTGAGTGTAAACAGTCGTGAAAACAGGAGGGAAGGAAGGTGGAAGCAATTGAAGGGATAGTTCTATAAGAGGAAAATCCTAGGGCTTACATACTTGTAGTGAATTCTTTCGTCGAGAAAATAGGCCGAGTTGGTTCCTAGATGCAGCCACTCCTTTGACCTCTAGATCCATTCAAATGCATGTGTATCTCATGCAATGGGCTACTCTTTTTAAGAGATAAGATAAATGCAAAATGGTTACTCTTATTCGAGTTTTAAATAATCCATATACAGTATATTTCCATACAAAGAAGTCAAGTAGTGTGTTTAATGGTTATGGCTAATAATGAATCATTTTTGATTTTATAAACTGAAATCAAGTTTTGGTGATGCAAATACATCATGCCTCATGGAAGCCTGCATGACGTATGCCCAAAGAAGTCCTTCTCTTATTCTCTATGCTCTATGAATATGTCCCTTTTATGGTAAAAGGGACATATCAGGTGGGATTAAATTAAAATTTTCTTTTTTTTAAAGGTTTATTTATTTATTATGTATACAGTATTCTGCCTGCATATATGCAGGCAGGCCAGAAGAAGGCATCAGATCACACTGTAGATGGTTGTGAGCCACCATGTGGTTGCTGGGAATTGAACTCAGGAGCAGGCAGTGCTCTTAACCACTGAGCCATCTCTCCAGCCCCTTAAATTAAAATTTTCAATGGGTAAGTTAATCTATTGGGCTTACTGGATCCACACATGTCCTTAGAAAAGGGGCGCAGGAGGATCTGGGTGAGAACGAGAAGGGGGGACGATGGAGTCGCAAGCTTTAGAGGAACACAGACACTATGCAGCTGCCACCAAAGATGGAAAAGACGAACACTTTCTAGAATGTACAAAAGATAAGGAACGACTCTTCCCCTGGAAATTCCAAAAGGAACCAGTCCTGCTGGTAGCTTGTTTTAAGCCATTCTAAACAAAATTTGTGCACTGATCTTCAAGATTATAATATAATACAATTATATTTCTTAAAGCCACTCAGTCTGTTGTAAGGTTTTAGAGCAAGATTGGAAAACTAATAATCTGCCTGTCTTCTTAACCGAAGGAGCTTATTCTTCTGTATATCCATGTCTCAAGCCATTATGGATTTTGATACTGTCAAGGTAGACTAATGAAAATATTTCTACCAAACAGAATGATTAGTAACTATGTAATGATTTAAAAGAACACATTGCTTGCTAAATATACTCAACTTGTCAATAGGTACAAAATAAAAATCAAATGACTATATCTGTCCTCAAAATTTTCATCATGACCAGAATAATTTGTATCAAATTGTGTTGTGCTTAAATATGCCTCGAATAAGTCACTCAGGGTCAGCCTCCTGAAGTTTGCACCAACCCTGGCTGCAAAGTCACTTTGAGCAGGGCTGCCTTCTTGTCTCCTGCAGCTGGTCACTGCCATGCCCTTGAAGGTGGCAGAGATCCACACACACATACTTACTGTTCATTCCCACTTTCTTTTCCTATGTCAAAATGGGGGTAATTTGGGGGGTTTGTTTGTTTGTTTTTAAAGGCAGGATGGCAGCGTCTACTTCAGTTAGATAAAATTGTACTACAATTCTGACTTTTGCTGAGCTCCCGTGACTGAAGCTGGAGAATGAATTTAATCTCCCTCAGTCAGTGTTCATGTTGTATAAAATAAGTTGACTGTTAGCACTTTCCTCATCCTAGTGGAATGAGGGAAGGTTCAGTAGACAGCAACTCTTGCTATTATTTCACGCCCAGTGTAATCAAACCCCAATTCTTTTGTACTCTATCTTTTGTGTTTTCCCCACCCCACTCCAGATCCTTCTCCTCTAAAAATAAATAAATAAATAAATAAATATCATTCACCTCAGGCCAGGAATCCTACTCTAAGAGTAAATTGCCATCCAGAAACAGCACAAATCATCAGATTTGAAAATAATCTTGAAGACACTTCAAATATCTCTCTTTCCAGGACCCTTTCAAAAGAAGCAACTTTGGATGCTCTAATGCTCTAAGCCAAGCTCCTTTATTTGGTCATATTACAAAAGTTACTTCATTTGTACGGTAGGTTTGTAGCCCACTGGTTCTGGCCCTTGTCTAACACCTCCAAGGCCATGGGTTCCATTCCAGAACAAGTTACTGTATTCACCATGATGGCTAGCAACTGAAAAGCCATGGTGATTTTAATAAGAACTTCTCTCAGAGGCGCACATACTTGAATATCCGGTCCCCAGTTGGTGGACTGCTTAGGAAGAATTAGGAGGTGTGGCCTTGGTGGAGGAGGAAGGCCTCTAGGCTGGGCTTTGAAATTTCAAAAGCCCACATCAGGCCTAGCCTGATATAATCTCTCAGCTACTGCTCCAGCATCACGGCTCCTTGCCTGCTGCCATGCTCCCTGCCACGATGGTCATAACTCACCCTCGGAAACTGCAAGCAAGTCCCAGTTCAATGCTTTCTTTCGTAAGGTGCCTCAGTCACGGTGCCTCTTCACGGCAATAGATCAGTAACTGATACGCTAGCCAAAGTTAAGATGGAGATGCTGGGCAGCCAATGTAGGACTTTCTCTTGACACATTGCCAGCCTCCCAACTTCATACCTTAGCAACTACTGTCGCCATTCCAAATAACTGCATGGCGTTTTAAAACCACTAGACTTGGTTTGTAGTTAATAACAAGAGCAAATAAAAATCGAGAATGTCCTGTTCCTACTCTCCCCTGTGCTTCTCCAGTGAGTTTTTACTGTGGTGTCACAACTACAAAGGCTGATAGTTACTGCCCTTCATATAACATAAATTCTTTAACGAATACATGTTGAGTCGATAAATTAATACATCATAAATGTCCATATACATTTGAATATACCCATGTTAAATTCATTTCTCTGTATCTAACTACACCAATCACAATGCCAACATACAAGTCTTTCAGGAAACAATCCAGGAAGGTGTTTACAGCACCGAATAGTGCCAAGTACTCTTCAGTAAAACTGATTTGAAGCTTATAAAATTGGTGACTCCAAAGGATGCCCACTTTATATCTCAGGACTTAGGGGAAAAGTCTAGAAAATGAGCAAGTTCAGTCAATTAGGCATGAGCTAACTCAAAATGGCACAGCATATTGTGATTCGTTCACAAAAGTGATTCATCCAAATGCAAATAAGAGTGTTCAAGGGGAAATGTTGTCATAAGGAGCATACTGGAGTCAGAAGGATTAGCATCTGCCTACTAGCACCCTAATTAGAGAATCTAACAATTTGGACAGGGATTCAAAAGCTAAAATCGCCCAAGTTTCTGATTTTTACACTGAGCAAGCTGAGACCCAGAAAGGTAAATGTCACTTGGCTTAACCCCATCTAGTTCATAAACAAGAAAGAGGAAAAAGATTAGTAAATACAGTTTAGTACTTAAATTCCATGAGGGACACAGACCCCACCTTTAATCCGTGGTGACAACCCACCCAAGATCTGAGATTGAACACAAAGTTGTTCCTAATTCAATTAAAATCTTACTTCACAATACCTGGGGTCTGCCAAAAGGAATCCACCTTCCACCTCATCCAGGACTTAAGGGGACACCGAGCAAGCCAAGTTGACTTGACCTAACAATGTGAGCTCTGTAAAGCCCAAACCCGGAATAGAAGGGCTGGAAGGAGTATAAACCAGATTCCACCAAGAACTTCCTTCTGGGAGCTTCCCATCAGCAGCCCAAGGGACAGTTTCCAGCAAACAGGGCCAGCGTCTCAAGTTGCTAGGCAACTGGCTCTGGTTCACTAAGCTTCCTCTTTGCCCTTTTCAACTTCCCAGTAATAAAAGAGGCCTCAAAGCAACTTCCTTAGTTTCTGCCTGGCCGCCTCTGGGTCTCATGCTGTGCCTCCCACCCGTCCACTCCCTGCACTCACAAGCAAACTCACCCCAAAATCTAAAGGATTTCGGCTTTACCACTCAGCCTTCCTGGTCTGAGAACCCAGCTCTGCCGGAAACCTTGGACTGGAGCAAAAGGACGGGAGGGGACTCACTCAAGCAAGCTTCTCCTGCATCAGGAGAGCGCCAAAGCCCGGCAAGGATCACGGCCCTTGGTGGATTAATCATTTAACGAAATTCCCTTGAACACTGTTTCACAGAGCAACTACCAGATGTCCGGAGTCCAGGTTAATATTTAAGAAGAAAATAACATAGAAGCATCCTGTATCCCAGGGTACCATCAATTTTCTAACCCAAATCTTAGCTATTTCTGCACCGTGTCCGGGCCACAGCTACCTGGCCATAAAGGAACAAGGTTAGCTGACATTTTGGTAAAATTCTACTCCTATAACAATTTGTGGTATCGTCAGCAATGCAGTGTCAGAGCTGCAAATCTTATGAGGCTTAAAATCGTTTTGTTTTGTTTGGCTTTTGCTGACTATGATAGCTTTTAAATGCTAACTTTCTTCCAAACATGGATGTCTAAATATGCACATTAAAAACAGCTTCAGATTAAAAGTTCAAATCTATTTTGAAGGCACAGAAACTCTGCTCACTGGTGGCGATGCAGCTCAGGTGCCCGGCATGACAAAGAAGGGTATTTGATCCCCAAACACTTGAAAAACCTAATGGGTTGGTTAATCATAGCACTCAGGAATTGCGGGCAGAAGGCTCCAAAGTCTAAGATCAGTCTCAGCTACATAGTGAGTACAAGAACAACAGCATGAGCTACGTTAGACAAAAGCAAACACAACTTAGAAGAATCCCTCTGTCTCGCTACCACTGCTGGAGTTATACGCACACATGTATGCAGTCTTACCCCCTGGGCCATCTCCAGCACCTAGGAAATTTTCATTTGAAGTTCGTGGGTTGCTTTCAATATTTATTTTCATATCCACTCAGGCTTTCATGTATTCACCATACACAAGACACACACAATCTGCTAACATGCAAAGATTAGAAAAGGTAAGATATATGAGCCTAAGGATCATTGCCTCGTAAATCATTGACCTAAATGAGGGATGTTTAATAGGCCCTTTGTGCATGCGAAAGATGAATAAGATACAATTTCTGTGGTCCAGAAGGTTAAAACTCATACAACAAAATAGCAGCATGCTCATTTCTTTATTCTGTCAACAAACTTTTACTGAAGGCTCAAAGTACCTGTTTTAGAGAAAATGAATGAAGAAAGTAAGGCCACTGTTTACGGGAAGGGCACAGCCTGACAGGCAGGAGCTACAGAAATGGACATAATTTCAAGTAGCAATTGTTTCCGTGAAGAAATATGAATGCCTTCATGTACGAACTGAGGAAAGATCAGGGGTAACTTGAGGAGCAAGGAGCATCCTTGTCAAGCTGATAGATGGAACTGAACCAAAAGGGTATACACAAATGGTACCAGTGTATCTGCCTTAGTAGGGTTATATAAAGGCGGAGGCATGTAGGTCTATACACAAGCATGCACGTGGGCCAATAGTCTGTCTGAGTCCATGAGAACACACATCCCTATATTTGTACCGGAGCATGGGATGTGAGAAACCCAGCTTGCCCATGTGTGTGGCACCACAGCCGTGCACGCAGCGAGCCCTCATCGGCAGACAATAAATCAGAAACACGTCCTCTCTCGCTCCTCACAAATCCTGTTAGGATCCTCGGATTTGTTGTTGTTGTGTTTGTTTGTTTCTGTTTTCCGCTCATAACTTAATTTCCGCTTTCTGCTAAAAAATAATGCTAACTGGTATTGTATAAATAACTTTTTGGTCATTTGTTTTGCTAGTGAGGTTAACTGACTAGGAAAGAACAGTCAGTGGGTGTAAATGTGTATTTGCTTCAATTAAGTGGCCCTGTAAATAACCTAAATACTAAGTTAAACAACCTGAGTATTAGAGATATTCACCTAGAATTACTGAAAAAATATGATTAGATGATACAGAAAGCTTCTGATTTATTAGTGACCAACAGCAACTGACAAATAGACTTAAATCATTAAGCCAAAGGAAGTATACTTATACTTGATTTCCAGGGAAGTGAGCAAACACTTAGATTCAGCGCCCTCATCTTCAGAATACAGATGATCCAGAATCTGCTAGCATCCATCCAATTAGTAGGTTCTAAATTATCAGAAGGTAAGAATTTTGCGAGAAGAAACCCTTTGGTTGTTATTTTCCACATGTCTATAGAATTTTCATTTTTCCAGATAATCACTCAGAAGGAAATAGAAGCACAATCCTAAATGTTTGACAAGGTAATAACTGAAGGCCACAGGGTTCGCCACTTGCCTAGTCTGTGTTCCCAGTGTCTGAAGAAAGGGACAAAATAATATGCACTTTACTTTAAAAGAATAAAAAAGCTAAGCATAAAAATAGACTCTAAGAAACTCATAAATTATTTGCTCTTATCCCCCCAGCCTGACAGGATCTCAGCTCTTGACTAGCCTAGAATTCGATGTGTAGATCTGGCTGGCCTCAAACACTCTTACAGAGATCCTCCTGCTCCTGCCCTGCCTCCTGAGTGCAGAGATTAAACCGTCTACTGCAACTGTCTGCTCCAACATCTGCGGGAAAGTCCCGATATTTTGTTGGCATGGGCCTGAGCCATCTTCAGCACCCTGTAACATCCTCTTTCACAATCTAGACACTCTATGAGGGGATTAGCTCTCCAGAAAGCATGATAGTTGGTTAGAACTGTGCACCAGAGGGCGCTTCAGGCTTTCCCTGAGAATGTAAGACCTACTGGCTCAGAACTCCCTGGGCATCAGTCTTCATGGCAACACTGAAGGCAGCAAAACAGTCAGCTGTTCACTCCACAGCAGGCAGAGCCAGGGTAGAGTTTAATCCTTGTTCAGGCATATTCACCAGGGGCACACCCTACACCCTTCCATGGCCCTGACGAAGAAACTTAAGTGTTTCTGGACATTAGGTCTATGTTTGGTGGCCAGCAAACTTTCCAAGGCAATGGTCAAAGTTCCCAAACTGCCAACTATCTATGACCCGGGATTTATACACGAGTGTGTCGACCGCCATAACGAAATGCGAGGCAAGGTGAAGCCCTCCGCAGCCAATATGAATTACCTGGTGAGATGGGGACCGGGGTGCTGTCCAGAACGATGAGTTTAAGCAGGAGAGGGCTCTTAAATCAACGGTTTGTTCTTTTTTGTCTTTCAACTGCATCTCATATGATACCACAATTAATTACTTAAAAAAAATGATCTTTACTAAAGAGCTAAAATTAACTGAAATTTAATTTATTACATTAGGATGATTTTATTGTAAAGAAATCTGTATTAATCAATTTAATCTTTTTCTTTTTTTCAGACTTGGGACAAGGAATTAGCACAATTGGCCAAATCATGGACTAGGAAGTGCAAATATTCACATAATCCCTGTATTACTAAACGATATAGCTGCACTGTGGATTATGACTTTATTGGAGAAAATATATATTTAGGTCCAATAAACAGTACACCAAAGGAAGTTATTTCTCTTTGGTATAGTGAAAGAGAATATTATAATTTTGAAAATATGACGTGCTCTAAAATTTGTGGTAATTATACACAGGTAGGTACTTAATGGGTTATTAATTAGTTTTTGTGTTTATTTTAGTTACAAGAAACAGTTTTTGGTATTTTCTTCTATATTCATTTAAAAAAAAACCACTCCATTTTATTGGGTATCCCACTTACTGAGTGTAGCTTTTCTGATCTTTAAAATCTGCTACTCTGCTGCCATTTTCTTTATATTCTTACAAGAAATCTACTGTAACCCTCTTGTTCAGCCCTGTGGCTTTTCCACACCTATGATTGTGTTTACTTCTTTCCAGTCCTGATTAACTTTCCATGAGGTGTCGGGGTCATCTCCCCTTCCTTGGGCTTTAGAATCTTGAGTTTACCATACTAAGCCTATAGATTAAAACACATTTGCAAAATACAGGTTGCTGTTTCTTACAATAGTTCCCTCTCCCTTCCCTCTGCCTAGCACCCGCTACCAATGCTGGAAGTGTGCTTGAGCCGAGCCGGTTTGATGCCTCTATTATGCTAATAGATTTTTCTTTCTGTTATAATTTTGATAATTTTATTCCTATGTCTTTGACTCACAATCATTTCTTCTATATGCCAATGTCACACTAATATGATTTAGTTTACTTTCTCTTTCTTTTAGACTTCAAAATATAATTATATTATATTCCCCATCCCTTTCTCCCCTCAATCACTTTTCCTGTCCCCCTGCTTTGTATCTCTCAAATTCATGACCTCCATGTCTTTAATTGCTATTATATATGTATGTGTTTTCCTAAATACATAAATACAACCTGTTCAGTCTGTAAAATACTACTCACCTATATGATGTCAAGACTGACCACTTGGTATTGCATAACAAATTTGGGATTCTTCTCTGGGAAAGACTATTTCTCCTACTCCTAATGTTCCTCAGTTGCCTGTAGATCTTGGTCTAGAGTTGAAGTCTAGTGACATTTCTTACTTCCTTGTTAGCATATCTATTGGTGTCTTCTTTCTTCAGGGCTGGTTTAGGCATCCATGTTGATGAAACTTAATGGGTTTGCTTACACTCCCTCTCCCACTATGATCCCTATACCTTGTGTACAGGACCCTTTTGTACAGGTATAGATGTACCAACTGAGGTTGGGCACCACATGCTCTCTACATTGTAGTTTTCTGTACCTATATCCGTCTATTGCAAGAACATGTTTCTTGGATAAAGAATAAGACCTATATTTTTCTGTGGCTATTAAAATAAATATGCAGAATGCAGTCAAAAGCTATGCTGTTTTAGTAAAGTGGCAGTTGTAGGTTCTCCTCCAAATTTATGATGTCACTCTCTAGGTACCTGGCTGTGTTTCCAGTAATATACATGAGTTCCCTCTTGTTGATAGCACTTCATGTACGATTAGAGAACTGTTGATTGCTGCCAAGGTATACGTGTCCCATATTGCTTTTTATTGTTATGGCTAAGGAATATTAATATATTGACTGGTAATCTCTCCAGGATTCTTTTAGCTATCCAGGGTTCTTTGTGGGTCCTTATGAATTTTAGAATATTTTTTTCTGTTGTGTATAAAGAGTGAGATGGGGATTTTGAATGAGCTTACACTGAATCTGTAAATTGCTTTTGGTAGAATAGTCATTTCACGACGCTAATTCCACCAATCCTTCAGCATGAAAATTCTTCCCATATACTTGCATTCTTGTGTCTTCCTTCCTTCCTTCCTTAGATGTTTAAAGTTTTCATTGTAGAAGTCTTTCTCTTTGGTTAAGAATCCTTGGTTAAGTTTATACCTAGATATTTTGGGGTCTTTTTGATACTGTTATGACTGGGAGTAGGTTGATGATCTACTTCTCTATATGTTTGTTGTCAGTATATAGAAAAGCTACTGATTTGTGCATGTTCATTTTGTGCCCTGACAACTGGCTGGTTTTCTAGTAGAATTTTTGAGCTCTCTTCTGTATAATACCTTGTCACCTGCGATTAGGATAGTTTGACATCTTTCCTGTTGCCTTCCCTTTGATTTCCTTCCCTCATCTTACTGCTCCAGTTCGTACTTTGAACACAATGTTGTAAAGCAGAGGGGATAGTGGACATCCCTGTCTCATACCTGCTTTCATTTCAGTGCTAAGTTTTTACCCATTGAAGATGATGTTGGCGATAGGTTTCCTATTTGTGCCTTTTATTATGTTGAGGTAGGTTCCCTCTAATGTTATTCTCTCTAGTACTTTTTTTTTTAATTATAAAGACATACTGTATTTTTGTCAAAGGCTTTTTCTGCATCTATTAACACAATCCTGTTATTTTTATCTTTAAGTCCATTTATGTGCTATATTACACTTATTGACTTGTTATGTTGAACCATCCCTGCATTTCCAGGATGGAGCCAACTTGGTCATGGTAGAAATCTTTTGTTGCTTTTGTATGTCTGAAGTCCATTTGTAAGTATTTTGTTGAGGATTTTTGTATCTATGTTTTTTAAGCACGGTTTTGATGTTTTGGCTTCATAGAAACAGTTTGGATGCATCCCTTCTGTTTTGTTTTTGTTTGTTTATTTTTCAGTTTAAGAATGATTGGCTTAATGTAGCATGATTAATAAAAACTCAGAGACAGAGATGTTCAATAGGAAGATCAGAAAGGCAAAACAACCAGCCACTGGCTCTTACCTCTACCTCAGTCTCAAGTGGAGATCCTGCCTCCAGGAATCTCAGATTGAGACTGTCTGAGAGTTGTCACCCTCCCATCTTCTATGCCTCTCTAGGGCTGTCATTAAAAGTGTGCACCACTACCACCCTATGTTTCTATGCCAGCACTAGTTTCTATGGCAAACTAGTATGGTTATTGAGATTAAAGGTGTGTGTTACCACTGTCTGGTCTGTTAGGATGACCAGTAGGGAAGTTTTACTCTGATCTTCAGGCAAATTTTATTTATTGAAATATAATGGAATGTCACTATATTAGATCTTCTTTGAAAATCTAATAGAATGTTGCTTGGAGTCCACCTGGACTATGTTAGTTGGAAGACTTTTGTGACCTGTTTCAATTTCTTTATCAGTTATGTGTCTGTATAGATTGTTGATCTCTTCTTGGTTAAGTTTGGTGGCATGGTTGAATCTAGAAATTCATCCATTTTTTATATTTTCCTATTTAATAATTTAATAGAGCACAAGTTTTTACAATATTTTCTTATAATGTTCTAAATTGTAATGTTTCTTTGTTCATTTCTGCTTCTTTTCACTTGAGTCCCTTTTTTTCTTTAAGTTGTGCCAAGTGACTGTCAATCTTGTCTGTCATCAAAGAACTATGTCTCTTAGATTTGTTGATTCTTTGCATTATTTTTTTTTGCTTATATTTCACTAACTTTAGCTCTGATTTTGATTAAATCTTGTTATCTGATTGTTTGGGTTTGGTTTGCTCTTAGATTTCCTAAATGTTGAAGTTGCATCATTGTTTGTATTCTTCCTTTTTCTTGTTCTTTCGTTCTTTCTCTTTAGAAGAAATAATTTGGTGAGGGGGTTATTTTTTCAAAAGGTCAGAGACCATGACCTTCACGGCAGGGAGCACAGTAGCAGGCAGGTAGGCATTGGCACTGGAACAGCAGCTGAGAGCTCACATCTCATTCACAGAAATGCAAGGCAGAGAGCTGGCCCCATGTTTGTGGCCATATCACAATACAAAGTGTGCTTAATCCAACTTTAAAAATCCTCAGTCTTTCGATCTCAACACAATAGACACAAAAGTCCAAAGTCCAAGGTCTCTTCCGAGATTCAAGGCAACCTCTTAATTGTAATCACTTGTAAAATCAAAAAGCAACATACTTCCAATATACAATGATACAGAATATACATTACCATTCCAAATGGCAGAAATGGGGTTTAGTGAGTAAATACTAGACCAAAGCAGAACCCCAACAGGGAAAACTCCAAATCCTAAAGCTTTATGTCTGCTGTCAGTGGACTTAGATGGTTCTTCCCTTCCACTGTTGCTGACTACAGCACATTTCTTCCTCTTGTGTTGGTTCCACTCTCTGTATGGCAAAGATACCACAACTCTGGCATCTCCAACACCTTGGGGTCTTCAATGCAACCTTGGCTTCATCTTCACAGCTTCACTCAATAGCCTCTCCAGGTCTCTAAGCAGGGATGACCCTGCCAAGTACCTGGCTTTGTTTACGTTCAATAACCACAAAGGGAGATTCCACGACCTCTTTGTTCCTATACCCTTTATGACTCTAAATCAAGGAACGTGGCCAATTCTTTTTTAACTTTTTTGTTTTGTTTTTCACTGGAGACACAAAGAGCTATAAATTTCCTTCATACAACTGTAATGGTCTGTCCTTTCCCTTTAAGAGACAAGCCCTGCCCACTCTCTCCCCCATTCACTGAGGCAGGCAGATCTTCCTTCTACTTCCAGCCTGAGCTCTTTTCTTTCTGTTTCTCTCCTGAAGAGGTAGCTCCTGTGGTGGCTCCTCTCCTCTTTCCCCATTTCCCTTTTTCTCTCTTTCTTTGCCTTTCTCTGCTCTTCCCCCTTCTCCCCTTACCTCCTTTCTCTTTCCCTTCCATAACCAACTAAATAAATACCCACTTTCTCTGCATGGTACATCTCTGTCTCTCATTGGAACATCCATCTTCAACCTATAGGCCCATAGTATTTAGCAGACTTTTCCATGAAGCAGGAAATTTCAAAGACAGTTCTGCATATATTGGCAGTTTGTCAGTCACCACCTTCTGTGTCCTGCAGAATGTCTAGCAGACTCTTTCATGAAACAGGAACCCCAAAGGATCATCTAACATTTAGGAAAGTTCAGCAGTCATTTCTCTGCAGGCCCTGCATGTCCAGTTCATCAAGCAGGTCAGGCAAGAGCAATTTCTTGACCAAATAGCTAGAAAACTCTATACAAAACCTCATCAGTGCTCATCTTCCTCTTGAAGTTATTGGTACTGCCAGGAGCAGATACGTCTCACTGTCATGAAAAGTCCTAGATTATTAAAACACTTTAAATGCCATATTCTGAAGTCTTTGAAAGGTTTAAAGAATGCCTATCCACCCAAAATACATCTCTGTACATCTAGAAAACCTAACTAACATGACTACAAGTCTGACTATTATAGATAACTGTCTATTGACCTATATTTCTTAATTATACATTACATTTTTAAATGAGCTGCACAAACACAATACCTTAATCAAGAGCAGATATATATGTATATTTAATATGAAGTTTATATCAATAAACCAAGATCCATATCAATGCAAATATCTATATAATATCACCCTTTTAAATGTAAACAAACATTTATAGACAATATTTGGGAATATGGGCATAGTTGTCTCCAAAATGCTTCCTGTTTTTTGTTGGGCAAAGTAATTTTTTGAGGAGTGTTCATGGCAACTTTTCAGGAGGTCTTGGTTCATCAAACTACATCAATCTGAAAGAAATCCACATGTTTTCATCTTCTGTGAAAACAAAAGCAGAACTCTTTTCCAAAGCAACTTATCTTTAGACTCAAATTCTGAAGTCAAGATAACTTTGAAGTATTTATTCTGGTTTAGTTTATAGTCTGTACAATGAAATGTCCTCTCTGTACTTAGCTCATTCACAGTCAAAAAATTCAAAGAAAACACAATAGCATATATAACCCAGACTCTCTGTGAATTTTACATTTTTATGTGGCTTACTTTTCTTCACTCCTGTCAATCTATGACTCTCTGTACTCTGCTTTATTTTTTTATTTATAAGACTTTGTTTTATTTTTTAACAATTTATTCTTTTCGTAACTCTCTATACTCTTTTTCTTCTCTCTCCCAAGCCTACATACATTTATCCAACACTGTGACCCATTTAGAGGTCTTTTTTATCTGGGTTTGTCTTTATTGTGTATCTATAATCCTTTTCTGACCAGAAGTGCTTCTTAAAGGCTACGCCTGTCTTATGAAATTAAAAGGCAGCATTGCTAGGGGAAACAAAGCACTGCCTGCTTTCCCCGCCTAGTCCAGCATGGTAGAGCTGTTCCCTGCCTCTGAGAGACACGTGCATAGT
>PVIU01025773.1:0-23129 GCA_004026605.1 Ondatra zibethicus | reverse complement strand
GGCCATGGCTATCAAGAATCTGGATAAAGAACTGACCTTCTCATGAAACCAAATTGCTATAGTTGCAGTAGTTCAACCAAAATAGAGCTGAGTAAAATATGGCCCTGCCTAACAGGACTGTTATTTTACTGGTTTTAAATATACACCCTGAGATAAAAGGTTTGAGAAATCTTTGATGTGCTCTAATATAAATCCCTAGTTTCTGAAGCACATGGCCATAAATCATGCTTCAACTTTCCAAAATAATATTTTGAGATTATAACTATATTATATCCATATTCTCTTTCCTGTCCCCAATCCTTACCATGACCCCTTATTATCTTCTAATTCATGGCCCGTTTTTCTTTAACAACAATTTTGAATGTGACCCGTGTTTAGCTGCTGTATTTCCCAGGTATTTGGTGATGGGTTGGCTGCACTGTACATTGAGTGTGTAATGGAAGGTGCATACAAAGGACCCTGTGCTTTGATGAGGAACAGGGTATGCTCTAGGAAAGTGGATGAATCTCTACTAAAATATGTTGGGATCATATGGAGTCCTGGCCTCCAGCTATTCTTCCCTGCTAGAGATCTTTGCTTCTGATTTGGGTTACTGAAAGCTGTGTTTCACCAGCATGTGTTGCCTTGCCTTGAGAATCAGAGGATAAGGTTTTCACCTGATGGCCCACCTGACTGTTGGGTATATAAGCCTCCATGGTGCTACTGAATAAAGGGCTTATTACCAGTGACTAGAGGTCCGTGTCTCTGTCTCTCTGTCTGTCTGTGTGTCTTTGTGTGTTTTAGCCTCCATTCCCCTTCCAGAATCTCGTGAACTGTATGGTAGTGCATGCAGCACAGACAGGCAGTTGTGCGCTGCAAAAATACAAACTTTCTGGACTAGGGCCTTGTCTACTGGGCTGGAAGGGCAGAACAGGAAGTACTGTGCTGTCTGAGTCATTTGATATCTGTTCACTCAGTAGGGGGCTGATAATATTCTGAGGCCCAGCAGGATGGCCTTAGCCAATGAGGGACTCTGGGAAGTCTTAGCAATCAGGAATAACAGTGGCAGGTAGCTTGCAGGTTCTTTCCAGGATTCTTCTCTACTTTTGTTGTAATGAGTAGTAAGGAAGACCAAAGTCTATGCCATAGTGAGTGTAGGGTGTTCAGGGAAGGTCTGTTGATCTGTCGTTTCTGCTGGGATTTGGATGGACCATGAGCCAGGTTGTGGTTCTGTTGCTCTATGTAATGACCTGGGCAGTGCTCCTTGTCCTCTGAGCCTCCCTGTACATGGATTTCCTGGGGACAGGGAGACTCTGCATCCCTGGTATGGTAGGATATTATGCTTTTATGCTTGTAATATCACTGTCCAGTGTACACACAGGGACATGCTTTTGGTGTGCAGTGGGAAGACAGATTTGAAAACTGATAATCTGGTTTCTAGAAGTTCTGAATATTGCAGTCTAATTGCAAGTTTGTCTTATAAATGTTTCAAATAGTTTAAAAGCTGGTAGAACTATGGTGATGTTGGTTGTCTTTTAGCAATGATTAAAATGTTTCTAACTTTCTGCTACCACCAGCTGCAATGGTGTGGTTCAGTGATGTTTAGTTCCAGGGGACAAAGCAAGTTTCTGAGATGCAGAGGTTTCTTAGGTGTGTATGGTGTTGGGCAGGTAGATAGAGCAGAATCTATACCTTGTGCTATAATCCATTTGACAGGAAGCAGAAATTACTCTATATTGTTTTGGGATTGGGCATCAGTGGGGCTGGGTTTACCTGAAAACACAAGAATGTCTAAGGGGCTACAGAACCATAGCAGTAGATCATCTGTTTTTGCAGAGAGGGCTCTAGAGCTTGGGGCCTCTCTGGAAGAAATATCAGAAGCTGGAGGGTCATTAACAACAGTGTAAGGGTCACTTTGAAGTAATTTTGTGGAAATTGTGAAGTCTTTATTTAATTTCTATATACATAGAATCATAGGCAGCTGGGTAACATTGGTCAAGCTCATACTTTCCTGACTAAATTTCCTTTGGTCTTTTGATTAATAGCTGACTCTATTTCCCTTCCTTTTCTCTTGGCATCTTTGTTCTCTCCATCTTCTTTATTCTTTCCTAAATATCATATACATTCTTGATTGATTGGCTTTGTGGTAATTTTTTTTCCCTGAGACAGGGTTTCTCTGTAGCTTTGGAGCCTGTCCTGGAACTCACTCTGTAGACCATGCTGGCTTCAAACTCACAGAGATCCTCCTGTCTCTGCCTCCTTGGTGCTGGGATTAAAGGTATGTACCACCACCATCCAGAAAGAAGTTATATTATGTCAATCTGTGTACTATTTTTTCATAATTCCATTGATTACTCTTGAGTGCTTCCAATATGAATGTAGCTTTGTAATTAGCTTTCCTGTTATAAATTGTTGGGAATCGCCATTGTACTGTATTTATTTATGTACAAATTTACCAAACACATCATCCTAATTTTGATGCATCAAGTTTCCAAAGATCATTTAGTTACTTCTTTATTTATTTAGGTTCTGTTGCTTTTGTTGTTAATCTGTGAGAGACTTGGTTTATTGGATAAAAGGTATTATGGATGTTGGCAGGTGGCTCAGCACATATATATTTTGGAGGTGACCTGAATTCAGATACTCAAGTTGCGAGGCTCATAACTCTACCATTTCAGATCCAGGGCATCTTTTTTTGTGTTACTTGTATACATATGGAAGTCATTCTCACTCATGCACAAACATATGCAAAAAATAGAAATAAATTTATTTTCAAAAGTGCTTGTGATTTATAAAGCAATTAGAGTAAAACAAGTTGCTTTAGGTGTCCACTGATTCTTAAAAATCTGTTATCTCGCTGGGCATTGGTGGTGCACACCTTTAATCCCAGCACTC
The DNA here is from genome assembly GCA_004026605.1 of Ondatra zibethicus. NCBI lineage: Eukaryota > Metazoa > Chordata > Mammalia > Rodentia > Cricetidae > Ondatra > Ondatra zibethicus. The sequence goes on along the minus strand of PVIU01025773.1, from coordinate 20,255 downwards.
AGGAGGCAGAGACAGGTGGATCTTTGTGAGTTCAAGGCCAGCCTGGTCTACAGAGCTAGTTCCAGGAAAGGCTCCAAAAGCTACAGAGAAACCCTGTCTTGAAACCCCTCCCAAAAAATCTGTTATCTTGCATTTTGTTTTAAAAGGTTTTCATTTCCTCACTCTGATTGCAGACTTACAGGCAGTCATCAATCAGGGGGAGCAAAATGGTGTCTAAGTGATCCTAACAGATATCCTTTTCTTTACTATAAGATAATGAGATTTTTTTAGTAGTCAAAACTATTTTCTATGAAGTTAAGATATGAGAATGTTTTAACTGAATCTCTCCAATTTTGGTGGAACAGCCTCCTTACCCGGCCATTTTCTATTATTGGTAAAGGATAAAGAAGTGAAGTGCATAGGATGAGTGCTGCTCAGTGATTTCTTAGAGTTTGATTTTGGTTAGAATCTTGTAGTTTTTATTTAAAGGAACATAATATGTCTTTTTGTCTTTGTCAGTGCTACCCATCTATGTTGTTGATTTTATTCATTGTTATCTAAGTATATTATTTATTTTCTGGAAAATAATTGAAAAAATATTTTTCTCACCAATTTTGTATTCAGATTTCTCATGTTATGAGCTCCTTGAGTTTTTGTTCATTTGGGAAGTTTCTGTGGAGAGACAGTTTTAATTTTCTCTTCTTTATCTTAGATGTTTGCCTCTTTCCATTTCCTGGCATATCTATCTTCATGTTTGTGTTTTTGCTGCTTAAGTGATTGATATGATTAGTACATTGTCTTTGGATCTTTAAAATCTTCTTATATATTGTTGTCTCTTTCTTCTAATTAGCCTCAGCTATCAGCGTGACATAGCTTAGAGTGATCTGAGAAAATACCAATTGAGGGTACGCTTAGAACAGAATACCTGATTAAGGTGTCTGAGAGAGAGTGTGTTGATTTTGATTGATATAGGAAGGCTCCTCCACTGAGTTGGCAATATCTCTGAGCAAGCAGCCCTGGGATAGATAGGAGAGCTGGCTGAGCACAAACAGTGACAAAGCAAGAAGGAAGCCAGAAAACAATGGCTCCACATGTTTTGCCTTTAGTTATTAGCTTGAGTATCTATCCTAAGCTCTCATGATTCCTTGACTACTAATGGATCATACAAAAAAGCACAAATCAGCCTGAATGCTTCACTGCCTGAGGGAACGCAACAGTCTGTCAGGAACTGAGAGGTATATTGTGACCCAGGAACCATGGACTTTAACCTAAAAATCTTGTGACACAGGTCTCTCAAGGCAGTTAGGTTGGGCCAACTCCATGGCTCCCTGAAGAGCCTACTGCCCACTAAAATCCTATGACTTTGACATCTTGTTCCTCTTGCAGCTCTTGGACTTCACCGTCTTCTTGACTTCACCTTCTTTCTCTCTGTATCTGTTTGGATTTCCTAGCTAGCTATATTCTGCACTGTCATAAGCCAAAACAGCTTTATTCATCAACCAATAAAAGCAACACATATTCACAGCATACAGAAGGACATCCCACATCAGAAAAGTCTGTTTTGTTCAGAAAAACAATACTTGGTAGTTTCAGATGGCAGTCTAGAACCCAAATTCAGAACCACCAGCCCAAGGATGGCACCACCCACTATGGGCTGGAACATTTCCCATTGTATACTAATTGAGAAAGTGCTTTACAGCTGGATCTAATGGAGGCATTTTCTCAACTCAGGCTCCTTCTTCTATGATGACCCTAGCATGTGTCAAGTTGACACACAAAACCTGCCGGTAGAGGAAATATGAATAAAAGAAATAACCCAGTTTAAAAAATGGGGAATAAACCTAAATAGAGAATTCTTAATAGAGGAATCTCAAGGGACTGTGAAACACTTAAAGAAATGTTCAACATCTTTACCCATCAGGGAAATACAAATCAAAACTATTTTGAGATTTTATCTCACATAAGTAAGTAAAACCGATGACACCTTCTGCTGGCAAGAATGTGAAGTAACACACACAGAGTGCTGGTGGGAGAACAAACTTTTACAGTCACTATGGAAATCATGGTGGTGTTTTCATAGGACAATGGACATCAGTATACACCCAATAATGGTTTTTCCTTATGAAAAGACACTTGCTAGCCATGGTTATTGCTGCTCTATTTATAATAGTTAGATTTTTTAAAAGACAGTATTTCTTTGTGTATTCCTGGCACAGCTGGTACTTGCCCTTTAGACAAAACTGGACTTCAACTTAGAGAACCTTCTGCCTCTTCCTCACAAGTTCTGTGGTTAAAGGTTTGTGCCTCCACCATCTGACTAATAGTCAGAAATTTCAAACAAATGTTCATCAACAACTTAATAAATAAAGAAATTGTGGTAATACAGCTAATTGAATATTGTCGAGACATTAAAAATCACATCATAATAATTGCAGGCAAATGGGAGAAACTAAAAAAAAAAAATCATAATGAGTGAAGTATCCCAGATCCAGGAAAACAAATGCAATGTTTATTTGCCTATATGTAAATATTACCTGTGGAGTTTAAAGATAAGCAGGCTGTAGTCTGTAGAACCACAGAGGGTAGGAATAGAGTAAATGACTAAAGGGAACAGATATAAATCACACTATGAAAGAACAATAGGATAAATAATTTTAGATGGATTCAGAGAACATGAATGGGAGGATAAGTGGGTAAAATGAATGTATACACAGAGACAGAGCTAAAATTAAAGGATATTTGATAAGCAGTCTGGAAGCACAATACAGTAGAAGCTTCCAAAACATGTACATTTATGAAGGCAATTTAAATGCAATTGCCATAAGTGAAAAAATACAGTCCTAACTGCACATCTTTTGTCATCAATTGAAACTTCCAGAACTGGGATTTGGTAAGATCTAATTGAGTTTTTGGGCAAAAGGGTCCATGGGAATTCCCGAATAACCCGGGTTGTTGACAAGAAAATGGGTTGATATCTGCAAACTGACAATGTCCACTGTTGAAGACAACATTTACACAACTCATTGAACATAGAGAAGATAAAACGGTACCTACTTAGAGACTTCACGCTTAAGTACTAGAGACTTTGGTCCGGGCAAGTACTCTACATAAAAGTACTCTACCAAAAGAGAAACATAAACACCGAGTTCTCCATAAACCTTCGATCTATAATGGTTCCTGTCTGCAATACACACTAGGGAAATGGCGGCAAAGAACTTGAGGCAGTAACCAACTAGTAATTGATTAGAACTAAGGCCCACAACATAGGATGCAGCCTATTCTCAAGATTGTTTGGGTGATGAGGAACCTGAGACTAGATAGCCCAGGGACCTAAGGTCAAATCACATAATACTGGCTTGAAAAAAGAAAAAATAGTGGAAAATGACTCACAGTGACACTGTATCATACTCATAGATTGGTACTATATTCAGCCATCTTCAGAGAAGCTTCTTCCTGTAGCACATAGAACAAATGGAGAAACCCACACGGCAGATAATACATAGAGAGAGAGAGACTTGGGAACACTCAAGCCCAAACATGATGTCTGTATAAAATCCCTCCTCACACAGGCTGAGGAAGCCTGTGGGAAAAGAGGCAGAATGAATATAAGAGCAAGAGGAGGAGAAAGCACAAAAAAAAAAAAAACCCAAGACTCTATAAATCACCATGAGCAAAGCTCATGTTAAGTCACGAATACTGAAACAGCATGCACAGGGCCTGTAGGATCCTTCACCAGGTCCTCTGAATATATACTATGGCTTTCAGATTAGTGTTCTTATGGGGCTCCTAATGTGAACAAGTATATCTTTGACTCCTGTGCCTTGTCTTGGGCTCTTTTCCATATGTTGGTTTCAATATGTCCTGCCCAACTTCAATATGAGTATTCTCGTTTAATCTTATTACATTATATTTGTCATGTTTAGCTGGTATCTCTTAGAAGCCTTTAATAATGAAAAACAGAAAGAGAGTAGATCTGGAAGAGAGAGTTGGGGAGGAAATTGGAGGAGTAGAGGATAATATATAATCAGGAAAAAATATATTAAAAAATAAATTGATTTTATTAAAAGTATAAAGCATTTTGAAATCATATCTTCACTTTGAACTGACTACTTAAGCTTGTCATATGTGGATTTAGGTGGGTATGGAGGAGACAAGGTCAGGGAGGAGATGAAGGATGGGAACCATGATCAGAATGAATATATTCTATAAAAAATCCAATAATTGTGTTTCCTGAATCATGTTAACTCTGCATAGTTCCTTCTATATTTTCCTGCTACAACATTTTAATCTGTCTAATTACACAATATAATTTTCAAATGAAGATGACACAAATTCAACTGTTCATCTTTAGAAAAAACTGTTTATTGGCTTTTACAAATTCAATACATGAAGATATATGTGAGATATAAGGTAACTTACATAGACTTGACTGACATCTCAAGCCCTGTTGTTTATATTTTCTTACTTATGGCTCCATATTTCTTTCTTTCAATAAATATTTCTTATTTACTGTTTAGATTTATAAATTATATGTGTATGAATATTTTGTCTGACTGTGTATTGTGCATCATGTCTGTGCTTGTTGCCCATCATGGTTATGAGAAGACATTGTATCCCCACATAGAATTACATGTGTTTTTGAGGCCTCATGCAGGTGCTGTGATTCAAACATGGTTCCTCTCTGAGAGATAATGTGCTCTTAAGTGTTGAGCCATTTCTCCAAGCCCCTCTCTCTTTCTTTGTTATAAGTAAATATAAACATATTTTCTATAATATTCCATGATGAACATTGAAAGTATTATTTGCACTTCTATTAGCCTGTATTTCATTCAAAAATAGATGATAAAGAATTGAGTAAAGTAGGAAATTTTTATTATTAGTTTTGTCAGCAAGGTCCTAGAAATTTAAACTGAGTTGGGAAAGAAATCGTTAGCATGTGAATGCTGAACATTAAAGATCTCATATTACCTACTGTGATGTAATTCATATCAGGAGATTATTCTGTGTATGGATGGAGTTGTGCCATTTAAGTTAAAGGAAGACAATCTATTTTTCTTGCATTCAGATAATGTCATACTAGTGCTGCTTGAGCACCAGTATTTACAATCTTTTCATAAGTTATATAGTTTCTACTTTTAAATTTGTATAAACAGATTTTTAAAGGGTAGGAATCATGTTTGAGAATTGTACAATTTGGAAGTCCTTTTGCAAAGAGTGCATCCCCTTTGTTAAAGTGATCTTCAAGCAATTTTCACATTTTGTGAAGATACATGATGTCTTTTGACCTCTAGAAACTCTACTTTGCTTCTTGACTTATGATATAAGCCATAGATTTTCTCCCAAGCCTATAAATCCAGTGTTCTGGATGCTAAGAGAGAAAGTTTGCTATGAACTCCAGCTTACCCTTGGCTACAGAATGAAAAAGACACCGCAAATCAAAGCCACAAATGCTAGAGATACACAAGCTCAAGAATCAGGGTGAGTAAATAATATTCAAATTAACATATACTTTAAATATAGGTTCTCATAACTGTTTTTCTTTGAGGAATTGTTTTATCAAACAATACACATTGCACATAGGGATTAGTGTAATCATTCCTTATGAAAGAACCCATAATTCGATTATGTTTGGCGAGTACCCATGCATTTTGCTTAAGGTCATGAGAGAAACCATGTATTCCATTCATTTTACAGCACTTTTCTCCCTTTAAATACATGCTGAATGAAATCATCATCAGATAGAAACCTGGTCATTCAAAAGAAAAATAACATCCATGAACATATAAAAAATATTGAATATGAAAGACAAGAAATACAAAAATCTTTCTAGTGACAGACATTTAAAATGTAAAAGAACCTCCTTTTGGAGAAATTAAGCTCTTTCTAACTATATTAATAAAAAGTGTTTAAACATTCAAGTGTTCCAGCATAAAATTTGTGTTATAAACTCATGCATGAAGAAATCATAAAAACCCAGGGGAATAAGAATCAGTCTTCCAGGCTGGTGACACCTCAGAGAAATCTCTATAAATCCATTGACAACACAGGAGGAAGCCTTGGCTTCTTCATTTTTCTTGTGTACTGAGACCATGCTGATGGCAGAACCCAAGAAGCAACACTAACATGCTTTGCATCAACTTCCAGAATCACTGTTCTCTCTTTCAGGTGTACAGGGGAGTCATACACAAATGGAATTTTGTTCACCACTGAATGGAATTCTTCAGAAATAATAAGTGATACCTAATGTCTGACTTTTCACAGATGGATACAAGGTGATCAATTTAAGGAATATTTCAGCATTTTCACTGATGGCGTTATCTGGAGTGCTTTAAGTGTGGATGCTGTATGTCAGGCTCCTCTCTTTAAAACAATCAGGGAGCATATGACAAGGCTGTGTGTATGGGTTTTCACACACTCTGGTGTTCAGACTCCTCATCATTAATGTGAATATTATGGTTATGGGTAATGAATATATTAGTGGTTCAAATGCTATCTTCAGAGCTCAGAGTCCAGTGCTTGTCAACTAATAATTCCTCGGGTGCCTAAAACTCAGTTGTCAGAGTGAGATCTTTTTTCTTTCTTCTCTTCTTCCTTCCTTCCTTTTTCTTCCTTTCTCTTGAACATCTGCTTCTTTAAGATTAATGAAATTAAACACATTTTCAACTTGTCATCTTGAAGTTGAATGCAAGTAACAGATAAATGTCATACGTGCTGTTCTTCGATTAGCTCTCCACTAGTAGTTAATTTGTTTAAAAAATATTTTAAGTAAGTAATGCAATAAGTAAGTAAGTGCTTTTACTGTTCTGATATCATTGACTAGAAAATAGTATATTTGAAGTTTTTTAAAGACACAGAAACCGGGTTAGTTAGGGTGTTTTTTCCTACATAGCTAATGACAGAAAATGTAAAATGTACTCTTTTCATAACTGGACACTAGGTATGGTACAGGGAAGGACACTAAATCAGGAAGAGTGTGTTAAGTCGCTGTGAAGAATACTCACTTATCTTCTCTAGGTGGTAGAGATTGCCTCTGACCTGTTCAGAGAATTCAGTTGAATATATGAACTTCAATTCTCATTGTTGTGACTTGGCTTCACTAAAACTGAGAAGAATATCCTAGAAAGAGAAAGAGAAGATTTAGAATTCCATTTGCAACGCAATTAGAGGGTTCAGTGAAGTCCTTACTTGTTTGCCAAGCAAAGTTGAGACATTTTGGAAAAGCTGCATTGAGAAAAGAGTTAGTATTCTGAAGAAAATTATTTCCCCAAGAGTGGCAGTAAGGAGTTTGCTTAGCTACACAGTAATAAATTTTTTAGTGTTAGTAATAATCTTAGGTAAAAACATGTCAACTTTGTAGAATTTTACCATAAAGTCAATTCAAGTAACTTTTAAATTCATGATTATTCTTTGTGACCAAAATATTAAGTTTTTCATTTGAAATCTACTTAAAAGCATCTATTCAGAATGATAATTTTCTACTAATTCCACTTATAGTTCTCAATGTTTTATATACTTTACAGTTAGCAAAGCCATTCCACAATCATGATATATTAATGCTATCAGAAGGTCCGTTGCTAGAAGAATCAGTGGGAAGTAATTTGCAATCCGGACATGGGAGTCACACTTCTCATGTTCACTACTCCAGAACATGACTCTGTGACTGCAGTCATTCAGTGAGGGATTCTGAGCAAGACAAGAAATAATGACTAGGTTCTTACAGTGCCCGGTTGTTACAGAAAAGAAAGCAATGTTATGAAATACAGAGAAAAAGAGTTGGTTCCTTCATAAGAATATGGAAATGAAAATCAAAGATCAAATAAAAGTGTTAAATGGTTGAATTTATTGTATTGATATTTATGGAAGTATTGTACTATTTCAAAACACTAGTAATATTATATGAACTGAGAAGTCTGTACTTAGTACTGCATATGCTTACCAGTTTATGCATGTAACAACAAAAATGAAAGAAAAGGTCATGAATCTAAAATTTAGAAATAATGGGTCTATGGAATACTATGGAGGGTAGAAAGTGTGGGGAAATGACATAATTATAATATAATCTCAAAAATACAATTAATAATTTTTAAAAGGATAAATAGTACTGACAGATGCTTTGTGTTTACACTGCTGGTTTCAGTTTTGCTAGTAAAAGTTCTTCAAACATCATAGTCCTTTACAGAAATTTAAAGGAAGATAAATTTTACAGGCTTTGATGTTAGGTATTTGCTTCAAAGATACAGTATCGATCCATGTTATAAAGGAAGTCTCATTTTATGTGTTTCCTTTAATTAAATTAAATACATTTAAATATTCACTAGTGGATACTTAATTTTCCTTTATATTTTTATGTAGTTTACTATTAACAATCTTGGGATTTTTATATTATTAGTGCTTCATCTAGTACTTTGTCTATACTTTATAGTGTCAGTTTATATTGTAAGAGTCTTATATACATAGTCATTTTATCCTCAGTTTTGTAGATATTTTTCTGTCTTCAACATTTTGAGACTACATTATATTTTAATGCAAATTTTCTTCATTTAACTTTATTTTAGAGTATAATTCTGTGGCTTGGTATGCTAAAGGAGTATAAACATGTTTGTGCTTCTAAATTTATTTGTTGATTGTAGCAAGGAGGCTGCTAGTTAATTCTGGGCCACCTGTCTAGTGTAGACCCGAAATAATCACAAGAAATTGTGTTAATTAAATCACTGCTTGGCATATTACCTCTAGCTTCTTATTAACCTACTCTTACATATTAAATTAACCCATGTCCATTAATCTGTGTATTGCAACATGGCAGTGGCTTACCTGCCAATTATCAGCATGACTGTCTCTGGCGGAGGCTCCATGGCTTCTCTATGACTCCTAGCATACAGACTAGCTTCCCCGACTAGTTCTGTTCTTCCCTGCCACAGGCTCAAAGCAATTCTTTATTAATTAACCAATAAAAGCAACACACAGACAGAAGGGCTTCCCTCACCAATTGATTTATTTTCATTAATTATTATTTGAGTGGATCAATTTTATAATAATTAGTGTAATTTTGAAAATGCAATTTTATTTTATTTTTTCATGGGTATGTGTGTTTGTCTTCTTGATGTATTTACTTATATGCAGGAATCAATAAAAACTAGAGGAAGGTGTTAAGTCCCTTATTTAGAGTTATAGATGATTAAAAGGCCTGACTTGGCTGTTGGTAACTGTTTCTAATACCTGAAAAGTACAATAAGTGTTCTTCACCATTGAGCCATCTCTTAAGCCCCTGAAATGGATTTAAAACTGACAATTTTTCTTTGACTGACTCAAATTTAATCAATTTATGTATGCAGAAAGTGTTTAAATATTCAATATTTTATATTAATTTTTTATTAAAATATTTTAGAATATATTAATAAGAGCTATGAATCTGTCTTGGTGTGGTGATACAAGCTTGATACATCAGCTTCTAGAGAGAGAGAAGAGATCTGAAATCTTAAGTCATCTTAGTGTAAGTGGTGTGTTTGAGTACAGCCTTGGCTGCATGAGACCTTGTCACCCTCCCGTCCTCCACTACCATCGTTACCACAAAATATAGTTCTACTCCTTTGTCTGCCATGGACCCAAAACACTGAAGTCTAGTAGCTCAATAAATGACTACAGACATTCTTTCTCTCACTTGTTTAATAATAGAAAATGAGCTGCTTTTCTTTCTACTTAACATTCTATTTATGTTAGCACATGACAGTATAGAAGGTTACAGTACATAACTAACATAGTTTTACATCATCAGACATTCTGCTTTACTTTGAATACCTTTGTCAAGATCATGGAATAAACATGGACAAACCATACTTATCTAAATATTTTATTTATATTTAGCTTAATTTTTAAATGCAACCTCTTTTATATTGTGGGAGTAAACCTGTATTATGCCCTGTGCTTAGATCAATTATGGTTTCAATGGTTTAAAATCAAAACAGTTGTGATAATATTTTATTTATTTTCCATAGTGGTTGTGTTAGGATGAGGTTTTGAAGTGATTCACTGGACAAATGATGCTGTCATTTTGTTTGCAACAAAAGAACATTGAATATCTTAATCATAATTAGAAATATTAAGCAAAATTCACTTATTTTTAAAATTAACACAGGGCTATATTTTCTTTGGAATTTCTCAATTTTCTAATTATAGGAAGGCTCACGCAGGGGTAGCTGACTTGCATCATTAATTTTAAAGAACATGAGAATGTACTATGTATTGAAACTGTCATAGCTCACTGAACCATATAAAAATAATTTTCCATGTGAATAAATACGAAGAAAAACTACTGTCAATTTTGACCACATGTGAGCAAGAATTATGGCTAAAAGTGTTTTAACTTCTCTCTGATTATATGTGATAATTTATTTCTAACACTCATTTTCATCTATGCTTCTGATTCCATCATTAATTTGTGATATTTCCCTAAAACACTTAGGATATATCTACCTGTCAAATCCATATAGAATGAAACACAAGGCTTCTAGAACATTGGGAACATAAAGTGACCCTCTCCACAGTAGAGTAAAAGGTAAGAGATTTGGATCACAGAGTATAGCATAGCTGTTGTTTTCCTATGCATTTTCATTGTGTGAAATGTTGAGGTTCATTCTGACATTTCATACATTGGTATCATGCCTTAATATCTTCTTACTAAACTTCTTTGTCCATCCTGCTTTAGCTGTGAAGGACAACTGGTAATCTAAGTAGTGATCATCTTAATTTATAATAAATGATTACTGCCTGGTACAGTGATTTTATAGGATTTGTTTTAGATCACTGTTCCCTTGGCTATAGTGAGTGAATGGAGGTTTAGTGCATATGCTAATGTGGAACAGACATTAGTACATTATCTAAATGACTGTTGTAAAACAAATAAAAAAACAATCACATAGTAGAACTGTGAATGTGAAGTAATGTCAGTGTTCATTAGATGTCGGTTATTGAAACATCTCAGGTTTCTTCTCAGAATAAACACATTGTTCTTATATACAAAAATATTTGTAGCAGTAAACATGCATGCCTAAGATGCATGGACATGAAGATGTACATGAATGTATATATTTACACGTGAGAATAATTCACAGGAAAAGATATATACACCTTTTGGATTGTAACTACCTGAGGAAAATGAATCAGAAGACCAGAGGATTTACACAGATTTGTTGAAACAATTGCTATGGATGAAGCAGTTAAGCTTTCTTGCGACTTAATTACTCCTAGCATTGTAATGAAATGCTACCATGAGTAACATGTTGATGTTTTTCAAATTTGAACATTTAACACCTGGAGATTAGCAGTTAAGACATTGTGATGCATTTTATATGAAAGTTTATGAGTTTCAAAGGATGTATCCTGGCAAATCATTAAGTTGAATGTCTCTAAATTTATTTGAGGTAGAGTTTTTCTTTCACCTGTGTGTTATCATAAATTTTCATTCATAGCTGATTGGTCCTCATCCTTCTGATTCTTCATCATTGACTCTGTTAACTTTATTGCAATGCCTCATTTGCAAAAAAGGGAAGGAAGATTATGCCTTATTCTTTAGAAGTTGAAAGAGATTAGAAAGAACACCCATTTCCAGAAGTTCTTACAAAGGAGAAAAATCTCACTCTCCACATTGTTGATTCTGTGGAGACATCATAGATGTTTAGAGTTTGTGTCTCTAAAGTCCCAGGTTGAGCTTGTTTTCTTTGTTTGATCATAAAAGCTTTCATGATAACTATTGCAAAATTAAAATACATACAACACTGTGACATACAGCTGACAAAGTACTTAAGTCTGGAGCAATTGATTTTATATTGTAGTATTTCACGTGTCTATTATGAAAACGGGGTAGTTTTTCCAATGTTCTTATGCTATAATATGATGAATTTAGTGAAATTTCCAACATTCTATCATGTGCATAAAAAGAAGTACTACATACTTTCCCAAAGAATTTTCTGCTTTATAAAGAACATATTAATTCATTGGAAGTTCCAATAATGTCAGACTTTTACAAACATTTAAACTGAATATGATTTTGAACTGTACCATAAGATATATTTTGCCTGTTCCGGTGGTAGATGAGGCAGTGTTCTGATCAGTTAATGAGGACTTACATTCTGAAGTTCATTTATGTTTGGATTAGGTTAAAATGCGTTTCAGTGCTGCACTGCAGAAACCTCATAAAGATGGATGAAAACTGACCCTTGAAAGATAGACTATTGACTCTTTTCTCACCAAAGTAGATACTATTATCGCCAATACTTAACATGTGGCTATTTAAATAATTTACCTAATCTTCAGTACTTTGTTATGCAACTATACTTTTAAAAAATTATGATATTCTTTATAAATGGCAAAACAATCAAAGAAAAACCAGCTTGTACATAGTGATTACATAAACTTGAATGTGATACTATTTTATCATAATTTCAGATTTACATGAAAAGATTTTACTTCAGGATCTCCTCGAGAATAATGCACAACCAGAGCATTGTCACGGAGTTCATACTCCTTGGGCTTTCACAGAATATAGAAGTTGAGAAAATACTGTTTGTTGTATTTTTGTTGATATACCTTGCAACTCTTTGGGGCAACATGATAATTGTGGTGACCATCATCTACAGCCCTGTGCTGCTTGCCTCCCCCATGTACTTCTTCTTAATATTCCTGTCCTTACTGGATGCATGCACTTCTTCTACTGTCACACCCAAGATGATAGTGGACTTCTTCTATGAGACAAAGACCATATCTTTTGAATGTTGCATGACACAACTGTTTGCTATCCATTTTTTTACTGGGATAGAGGTGATTGTCCTGTCAGCCATGGCCTATGACCGCTATGTGGCCATTTGCAAGCCCTTACACTATTCTTCCATTATGACCCGAAGGCTCTGTGGTATTTTGGTGGCAATATCCTGGACTGGAGGCTTATTGCATTCTATCATACAAATTACTTTTACTTTGCAACTGCCATTCTGTGGGCCTAATGTCATTGATCACTACATGTGTGACTTGTTCCCATTACTGAAACTTGCCTGTACTGACACACACATATTTGTTATTTTGGTGTTTGCTAACAGTGGGTCTATCTGCATCATAATCTTCTCTATTTTGCTTGTTTCCTATGGTGTCATATTGTACTCTCTGAGAGCCCACAGCTCTGAAGGGAGATTGAAAGCTCTCTCTACCTGTGGATCCCACATTACTGTTGTGCTTTTGTTCTTTGTGTCATGCATATTAATATATGCATGACCTACATCAGCTTTCTCCTCTGAAAAAAATGCACTTGTATTTGCTACCATCATGACACCACTTCTGAATCCTATAGTTTACACTTTCAGGAATAAGGAAATGAAGAATGCTATCCAGAAAATGTGTAAAAGATTAATAGTGGCTTCTGATAACTATTAAAATATTTGCTTTCAATTGTGGAGAGACATCCTGGTGTTTAAGAGCTTTTGTTGTACAAACAAAAAATACTAAAGATTTTCAGCACCCAAGTAAAAGTCAGGCATAATAGCACACTTTTCACAAAATGCTAGTGAAGAGAGTTATTGTAGAGTGCAAATTCTCTTATCAAAACCAGTGAGATCAAGTTTCAGTGGAGATTTTGTCTTAAGGAAATAAGGTAGAGAGAGCAATAAATAGACAATCAGTACTTTACTTTTTCTCAGCATGCATATGGACAGGTATACATACCATCAACTCCTCATTTGTATATACATGTACATAATATTCATAGATACACACACACATACATACACACAAGGATCAGTAACTACATTTACAAAACTAATCAAAAAATTTAAGAAGTCACTATTTAAGAGGATAAGTATTTTGTGAATTAGCTATTTTGAAAAGATAGCATCATTTTATATAGGATGCATTAACCTTGGGGTGGGAAATCTCTGTTTGTGAGATCACTTTCACTATTAATTGGTTAATTAATATTAGTGCATGAATGTTAAAGCTAGTTTAATTTTTTTTTCTCACCAGCATGAGTTGTCACTAGTTTTATTGATCCTATTCATTCTTATGAGTATAACATGAGGTAGATAAAGTTTTACAGGAATACAACCAAACTGTAGATCTTTAAATTTATACCCAAACTCATACCCTCTTTGGGCTCCAAACATATATTCATAGCTTCCAGAAACTTAGACAATACTGATTATTTGACAAAGAGTTGAGTTTCCTTTAGGGATTTGGGTATCAGCATACTGTAGAGAACAAACGCCTTTTAACAAGCCAGGTGAGTATAGCATACCGCTTTCCACCACCAACCTTTTGCATTACGTCTACTGCCATCACCATTTGTTAAAGATGCATTCTTTCTTCCATTGTATAATTTTAGCTCCTTTGTCAAAAATTCAGGTATTCATAGGTTTGTGGATTAATATCTGGGTCTTTGATTCAATTCCATTGGTCAACGTCTCTGTTTTTATGCCAATACCAAGCTGTTTTCATTATTGTGGCTCTGTAATAGAGTTTGAAGTCAGGGATGGTAATGCCTCCGGAAGTTCCTTTATTGTGTAGGATTGTTTTGGCTATCCTGGGCTTTTTGTTTTTCCATATAAAGTTAGTTATTGTTCTCTCAAGGTCTATGAAGAATGTTGTTGGGATTTTGATGGGGATTGCATTGAATCTATAGATGACCTTTGGTAGAATTGCCATTTTTACTATATTGATCCTTCCAATCCAGGAGCATGGGAGATCCTTCCATTTTCTGGTCTCCTCTTTGATTTCTTTCTTCAAAGTCTTAAAGTTCTTGTCAAATAGATCTTTTACTTCCTTGGTTAGTATTACCCCAAGATACTTCATGCTATTTGTGGCTATCGTGAAAGGTGATGTTTCTCTGATTTCCCTCTCTGCATTTTATCCTCTGTGTATAGGAGGGCTACTGATTTTTTTTTGAGTTGATCTTGTATCCTGCCACATCACTGATGGTATTTATCAGCTGTAGGAGTTCTTTGGTAGAGATTTTGGGGTCACTTATGTACACTATCATATCATCTGCAAATCACGAAAGTTTGACTTCTTCCTTTCCAATTTGAATCCCCTTGATTTCCTTATGTTGTCTTAGTGCTATTGCTAGAATTTCAAGCACTATATTGAAGAGATATGGAGAGAGTGGACAGTCTTGTCTTGTTCCTGATTTTAGTGGAATGTCTTTGAGTTTCTCTCCATTTAATTTGATGTTAGCTGTCGGCTTGCTGTCTATTCCTTTTATTATATTTAGGTGTGATCCCTGTATCCCTAATCTCTCCAAGACCTTTATCGTAAAGGGGTGTTGAATTTTGTCAAATGCTTTTCCAGATCTAATGAAATGATCATATGGTTTTTTTTCTTTCAGTTTATTTATATGATGGATTACATTGATAGAATTTCTTATGTTGAACTAGCCCTGCATCTCTGGGATGAAGCCTACTTGATCATAATGGATAATTTTTTGATGTGTTCTTGGATTTGGTTTGCCAGTATTTTATTGAGAATTTTTGCATCGATGTTCATGAGTGAGATTGGTCTATACTTCTCTTTCTTGGTTGCGTCTTTGTGTGGTTTTGGTGTCAGGGTAACTGTAGCTTCATAAAAAGAGTTTGGCAATGACTTTTCTGTTTCTATTATGTGAAACACATTAAGGAATATAGGTATTAGCTCTTCTTGGAAGTTCTGGCAGAAGTCTGCATTAAAACCACCTGGTCCTGGGCTTATTTTGGTTGGGAGGTTTTGATGACAGCTTCTATTTCCTTGAGACTTACAGGTCTATTTAAATTGTCCACCTGGTCTTGATTTAATTTTGGTATATGGTATTTATCTAAAAAATGTCCATTTCTTTTACATTTTTCAATTTTGTGGCATACAGGCTTTTGTAGTAAGACCTTATGATTCTCCGAATTTCCTCAGTGACTGTTGTTATGTCCCCGTTTTCACTTCTGATCTTGTTAATTAAACACCAGAGATCATGCGCATATTTTAAATATTGGCAGGACCAAGATAGTGAAAGCTATCAAGAGAGTGAAATACATGAAGACCCCAGGAGTTGAGGGCCTCACGGTGGAGGAGCTGGAGGTGGCTACAAAAGGATAAAGGGCCAGGGTACTTCTCAGATTCTTCAGAGAGATATGGGAACATAATGTGATTCCCGCTGAATGGAAGCACTCAGTCATAATTCCTATAAACATGAAGAAGGACAAGCTGGACTGCTTAATTTATAGGGGCATTAGTTTGTTGTGCCAAAGCAGCAAGACATTTTCCTCCATTATTCTAAAAATAATCAAGGGCAGAACAGAGGAAATCGTAGCAGAGGCCAGTGACGATTCAGAACTAACAGGAGCACAATTGATCAGAACTTCACTTTTGGGCAACTGGAAGAAAAATATGAAGAATTTGCAAAAGTCTTATATGTCTGTCACATTGATTTAAGAAAGGCATTCAATAGCATTTGGATGAAGGGACTTTGGGAAACAGTGAGGCTCTATAGATATCCAGAGAAAATCATAAGAATACTAGAAAATGCCTATAAAGATACCTTTACATCAGTCAAAGTCTGTGGAGAACGAAATGATCAGTTTAAAATAATTATAGCAGCGTTTCAGAGATGTGTCCTCTCACCACTACTCTTCAATATATCCCTGGAATAAATAATAACAATAGGATGAGGAGATAGATGTGCACACAGGTGGTGTGTGAATCAATAACTTGTGTTTCGTCAGCTACTTGCTGAAAGTCAAAATGAGCTGCAGACAATGGTACATAGAGTGGTGGAAGTAAGTGAAAGCTTTGTTATGAAAGTAAACATAAAGAAGACTGAGCTATAACACATGGTAAGCGCACACAAAGATTTTAACATTGTAATTAAGAATCGGAACCTCAAGCAAACACTAAGCTTTGTCTATCTGGGAGGAAACCTCAGTTCAAATGAGGGAACTACTTCAGATATCAAGAGGCAGACAGGGATAGGAAGGGTTACATTCCAGGCAGACCCTCTTTTATTTTGTTTGAGGTGATTGTCCCAACAACCATACCATATGACTGCTATGTGGCCATTTGAGATGCCTAGCACTACTCGTAGGCCATGAACCAAAGACTCTGTAACTTTCTACTAGGGGTGACTTGGGCAGGGGACTTTTTGCATTTTATCTTACAGATTAATTTACAATTGCCCTTCTGGGGACCCAATGCCAATGATTGCTTCATATGTGGTTTGTTCCCATTACTGAAACTTACCAGTACTGACATACAGATTTTGTCAATGACAACAATGGTTTTATCTTCTTATTCTTTGTCAACTATGATGTCATCTTTTTCTCTCTGAGAGCCTAAAGATCTGAAGAGCAATGCAATGTTATCTCTACCTTTGGCTCCTACACCCTCATGTATTTTTCTTCTTTGTTCCAGAAGTATTTATTTATGGACTACTTATATCCCCACTATTATTTGAGAAGACATGGTTATATATGCTGTTATCTTGAAATCATTGCTCAAAGCTATGGTTTACCTCTTCAGGAAATCAAGAATGCCATCAAGAAAAAGGGAAAGGCATTGATAATTGTTTCTGATAAGTATTAAAATGCTACATTTACGGATCTGGGGAGATGTCTCATTGGTAAGTTCACATGCTTTGCACGTATGAGAGATTGAGTTTGGTGAGTCAGAATTCAGAACAAAGACAGATATGGGGGCATATCTTTCTATGTATCTGAAATGCAGAAAAATCCCCAGGGGCTGACATGGGCGCAAATCTGTCAGGAATGCAAAAAGCACAAGTTTCATTCAGATACCTTGTCTCAAGAAAATAAGACCCATGTGAGTAGATGGAAAAATCAGTGCCCTTATATGGGCTTTGTTGACTTGTGCAAGTATACTAATTTCCACATACAAAAAAGAAATAAAAAAGAACATTATACTTAGAAAACTTATAGTCAAGAATAAAGAGTCAATATCTACTTATGCAAGTATTTTATGCTTTAATCAAAATTTAGAAAGAGAACACATTGTTCTACAGAGAAGGTATTTATATTAGAATTTAGTAGAATACAATTAGAGACCCAGACACAAAAATCACATATACATGGACACTTAATTTTTTATAAGAGACCAGAGAAACAGACTTGGAAGAGACAGCTTCTTCAGCAAATGTTTCTGGTCAAACTTAATGACTCCTGTAGAAGCATGAGACAAGATCAATATTTATTTATTTGCACAAAATTTAAGTTCAAATGGATCAAAGGTCTCAACATAACATCTGAACATGACAGAAGAGAAAATGTGGAATGCCCTTGACCTCATTGGCACAGATAAATAGTTTCTGAAAAGAACAAAGTTATCACAGGCACTAAGATCAGCGTTAATAAACAGGGCCTCATGACACTGAGAAGCTTCTTAATTGTATAGGACACTGTGATTTGGCCAAAGCTGTAACCCCAAGAGAGGGTTAATTCCTAAAGCATATAAAGAACCCAAGAAAATACATGTCTTAGTTAGAGTATCTATTGCTGCAAAGAAACACCAGGATCAAAAACAAGTTGAGGAAAAAAGGTTTATTTGGCTTATGCCTCAGCATTTCTGTTCATCACTGAAGAAAGTCAGGGCAGGAACCCCACAAGATAGGATCCTGGAGAAAGGAGCTGATACAGGGGCCATTGAGGGGTGCTGCTTATGCCTTGCTTCCAATGACTTGTTCAGCCCATTTTCTGATAGAATCCAGAACCTCCAGCCACACGGGATGTCACCACTCACCATTGGTTGGACCCTTCCCTATTGATCACTAATTGAAAAAGTACTTTAAAACTGGATATCAGGGAGGCATTTCCTCAACTGAGGATCCTTCTTCTATGATGACTCCAGCTTGTGTTGAGTTGACATACAAAACATGTCAGTATAGAAAATATCAATAAAACAAATAACCCAGTTTAAAAAGTGGGGTACAAACCTAAACAGAGAATTTTTAATAGAGGGATATCAAAGGGCTCTGAAACACTTAAAGAAATGTTCAACATCTTTAGTCATCAGGGAAATACAAAGCAAAACTATTTTTAGATTTCATCTTACATAAGTCAGTAAAACCAATGACACCTTCGGCTGACAAGAATGTAGAGTAACATACGCACACATTGCTAGTGGGAGTACAAACTTGTAGAGTCACTATGGCAATCAGTTTGGTGTTTCCGCAGGACGATTGATGGGGGAAGAGCCACTAGCCAATCACATCAAGTTGGGGTGTGGCTACTGAACCCCAGGTAGAAAATCGAGAGAACTCAGGTACGCGCTCTCTCCATGCGGTGTCCGCCAGAGGGATCGGATCGCGACTTTGGTAGAGTGAGCTCCCCTTTTTCCTTTCATTAAAAATACCTGTTTCTATTGAGCTAGCTTGGTTATTGATTTGTGCCGACTTGATAATTCGTCATCATCTGGCGCCGACGTGGGTTTTAGGGTCACAATAAGCTCTCGGGCTTAAGATCCTACCCACCCTCCGGGCTCCCGCGAGGCTACTGCGCTGCCGGGCACAGGCCTCCGCGCCGCCGTCTCTGGGCACAGGAGGCAGTTTCTGCGTACCCCACCCCCACAACCACAACCCAAAGGCACAGCGTTTCTGTACTGTTGGGTGGCTGCTGCAGCTGCACCGTAACACACTCCCTCAGCGGCACCTAGTCTGCGCCTACCGAACGGAGACTACTATTGACTGGCTGCAGCACATGATCTGTGATTCATATTAATTAACTTCTTGATTTGAGTAGATATTTTGTAGCCCTGTTTTCCACCTACATTCAGAAAATCTGAACTGAGCACGTGAATTCAAGTGCACTGCGCCACTAGAACCGGCGACACCTACTGGCAAGAAACGGTTACTGCACCTGCTTCAAACGTCACAGGTGAGTCCTGAGAATCTGAAAATGTCTGATAACCTGACTATCCGAGGCTTAGATAGCTTTTTCACTTACACCATGTATGAGGTCTTCCAAGACACATATGAAGCTCTCCCTACAGGGCCATTTCTAGGATTCACCTTTTTTCTTGTATTCTGTACCTTTTTGTAAAAGTCTGCCTTGACAAGAATAGGATGATACATCTCTTTACAGGCTGAATCCAGGCTTCTTAGAAAAGAAATTGGAGATCTCAAAAAGAAAACGATCAGCTTAACTAACAATTTTCAGTCAACTGAGATTTATTTGGAAAAGGTACAGTCTGATAATAATTCACTTAAGGAGAGATTTAACATTCTGGAGGATAAAACAGCTGACTACAATAATTCATTTAAGGAGAGATTC
>PVIU01025772.1:0-23145 GCA_004026605.1 Ondatra zibethicus | reverse complement strand
TGGATGGATGGATGGATGGATGGATGGATGGATGGATGGATGGATGGATAGGTGGGTGGGTGGATGGGTGGATGGATGGATGGATGGATGGATGGATGGATGGATGGGTGGGTGGAGGAAGGAAGGGAAATGTAGCAGTACTGTTCCAGTTTCTTGGAGAAGGTGGGACTGTCCCCATGGGGGAGTCATGTGGCTATCACATGGCATCTGCAGTCGGGAAGCCGAGAGATGGATGCTGGTACTCGGCTCAGTGTCCCTGTCTACTCAGTCTAGAACCCCAGCCTGCAGGATGGGTCACTCATGTTTAGGGTGAGTCTTCTAACTTCAGTTAGCCTAATCTAACTGAAGTCCCTCACAGACATACCCAGAGGTTTGTTTCTATGGCAACTCGAAATCCTGTCAAGATTACAACCAGGATTAACTACCACATGTCCTCCAGAAAGCCCAGTTTTGAGTCGCCACATCCCTCGAGTGACCAACCACAGGAAGACTCTGCTTTCTGTTGAGTTACGATTCTTCTACCACACTAGCACTGACTTGCTCTGTCCGCCTTATCTAGCTCCCTTCCTGGAGTCAACATTTAAGGGAGAAATTGGGAATCTCTCACTCTGGAAGACTGATCAAAGTTAGTTCAGCTACCCAAGATGTTGACAATGGGTACAGGTGGGCTGTGGCCCCTCAGCAGGGACACCCATTGCCCTTGGCTGTCTGGTGAGCTACCGTCTTGCTCCACAGGTGGTTCCCAAACACTACAGATTTCCTCCTACTTAGGGTTGGGTTTCTTCATCTCTCTCCATCAGTTGCAGTCAATACTTGAGTCGGAGCTCCTGGGACCAAATAGCAAAAGAGTCTAACTCTGGGGTCGAAAGTGTTTTTCTTTGGTGCCTCAGTTTCTCAAGTTGAGAATAGTTATCATCCAGTTGCTTTCAAGTGTAAATCACTAGGTTTAGAGACTCCAATTCATTTGAAACCCTAATTGTTTCTATGATGCTTTGGCCAGGGAAAAGGCTCATTTGCGTGTAGGCAGGGGGCACACACGCAATCATGTACACATCAAAGGTCACAAGGTGCTTTATCTGCAAACTCCATTCCTAGAATAAAAAAGTATAATTTGAACATCACCTGTATTCCTGGCACTTGGGAGGCAGAGGCAGGAGGGTCAGAAGCTCAAGGCCAGCCTGGGCTACATAGTGAGTTCAAGGCCAGCCTGGGCTACATGAAACAAAGCATTTAAAGAAGTGTGTTGTCTATTCTTTTGCTTACAGAAGAACCTAAATTTTCATCAGAATGTCCAGTCGTGGTTCTAGATAGACAATTCTGAGATCTGCTCAGGACTCCAGAGATGCAGCCTCCAGCCAGAGGTCACCATCTGGTCCCAGTTCCCATTTCCTTCCCCATTCACTCTTTCAAAGAATAGAGAGAAAAATCAAGACCACTCTAGCTAAGTGACCCGTGCTGAGCAGAGCACGCCAGGGCCAGGAGGGCCCTGACCCTCCTATGGAGGTAACAAATTGGCTGCTATGTCTGTGTCTGGCCTGAGAGGGGGGCCAGGAAGGGGGAAATGGGGAGGCAGAGGGCAGTGTGGGACAGAAGTGGGGTCATGGGGTCAACAGCCTGCGCTTCAGGCTTCCACACAACAGGTCCATCTCCTCCTTCCCAGGAAATAGCCAGCGCCGTGGGGCACGGCGTGCAGAGGTCGGTGGAGGCCACAGCATGCACACACAAGCATGTGTCTGTGCACTCCAGCGGGTGTGTCCCGCCCTGGCTCTGGGCAGGGAGAGGCAGTGAATTGAATTCTTTTACAAGATCTTCAAGGACCTCTGACCCCATCCACAGTTTTTAAGCATATAAGATACACTTTGATTTTTTTTCTGTGGTGCGGTTTGGCTTTTAGGTGTAGGGTTTCTGATACTGTACTCGAGTTCAGACCACGTCTCTCTTACTTAATACCATGTGTCTCTGAAAGGCAATGTAACCAGAATGGGAAGTGAGTTAGGTATGGTGGCACTCATTTGCCATGGCAATGCTTGGGAGGCTGGGTGAGTTTGAGGCCAGCCTGTGCTACATCGTAAGACCCTTGGTGGTGGTACTGGGGGAGAGAACAGAAAAGCAAAGAAGAAAGAAAGGAGGGAGGCAGAGAGTGAAGCAGAGAGGGGATAAAGAAAGGAAGAGAGGGAAGGAGGGAGGGAGGAAGGGGAAGTGGGAGGGAGGGAGGAGAGAAAGAAGGAGTAATCATTTGCTCACGCTTGTGAAAACTGAATATTTCTGCATCACATGTTCAGAGAAGTAAGTACAGGCTATAATAATTCAACCTCACACTTGAGGGACTTTACATGCAGTTCTCTTTAACACCTATATGCAAAGCAGTGTTCATTCTACTGAAAATACCTCTTGTAGGCCCCTCCGACCCTGGAAAGTTGAATGCCCTCAGTACAGATAAGAACACGAAGGCGTAAGAAAGCCAGGTCTCCTGTCCAGAGTTTCTTGACCGAGGACTGAAAAGGTCAGCCTCAGCCCAAACATGGGATCCTTGACCATCCAATGTGATCTGCAGAGCACAAGTCCTGGATGGATGGATGGATGGATGGATGGATGGATGGATGGATGGATGGATGGATGGATGGGTGGATGGGTGGATGGATGGATGGATGGGTGGATGGGTGGATGGGTGGATGGGTGGATGGATGCACAGATGGACAGACTGTAGGTGGGTAGATGGATGGGTGAATGGGTGGGTAGATGGGTGGATGGGTAGAGGGGTGGATGGGTGAATGGGTGGGTGGAGGGGTGGATGGGTGGATGGATAGGTGGGTGGGTGTGTGGATGGGTGAATGGACAGACGGACAGACTGTAGGTGGGTAGATGGATGGATGGATGGGTAGGTGGGTGGATGGGTGGATGGGTGGATGGGTGGATGGGTAGGTAGGTGGGTGTGTGGATGGATGTGTAGATGGGTGGATGGATGGATAGAAGGTCATTCTGTCAGCCTTCATATACTCTTTCCATTTGAACTTGTGTCCAGACTCCAAGGAAAGTCAGGCCTCTCCTGCCTACACACCCCCTTTTCACTGTCCTGCCTCCTTATACTGGCCCCTGGGTCTTGGCCACCTCACAACCACTGTCTGCTCCCACCTCTCCCTTGGAAATCAGGCCCCAAACATCACCCCCCACCTCAGTACCTCTTGCTTTAATTCTCCCTGGCTGGCCTAATTGATTTGCCCTGTGGTGAGAGGAGACCTCCCCTGCGACAACCCCTGAGGAGATGCTGGGGGTGGTGTGGGAGAAGGGAAAGCAGGACAGCCAATGAGTACAAAGCCCATGGTCCTCTGAACCCATGGCCCCAGTCCTGTTCTAGGATGTTTGATCTTTACAACTGAATTTGAACAGGAGTGTGGTCTGGGGGCCACACGGGCCTCTCCAGTGCTACCTTCAGTGTTTGTCCTGTGGCTCATTACCCAGTGACACTTAACACATCATCAAACCGCTTTACAGTCACCACCAGCGTGGTTCCTGGCCCTGGAGTCACAGGCGGTGGAGCACAGTGACCTCCCAGTAACTGGGGCTGGGGCCCAGAGCACACATCAGGGGATCAAACACCATACTAAGAAAACCAGACCTGGGGTAGAATTAGAGACTCAAGACCCCCTGACCTCCCCCAAGGCTCAGCGATAAGACTCAGAGTTCAGGGGGTCTGGCATGGTGTCACGCAAAAGCCTAGTGCTTGCTAGCATACAGCCAGGTGGGATTTGCCACTTCCCCGAAACTATTGATCCTTGTAGAGGATCATAGCATCTCTGACCTTCTGTCAGACTAAGAATACCCATTCCAGAAGCTGTTACTGGGAATATGGAGTGAACACTTTCCTAGAAAGTGATTAACCCAGAGCAAGCGGTGGCCTGTGGCTATTGGAAGTATCCACTACTCTCTCCCTGTCCTCTGAGGATCAGGGTCAGAGGGACTGGGCTGCCAACTGTAAGCATTTCCTTCTTCCAAGTTGTCCTCACGTTTTGCCAAAACCCACAATAAGAACTCAAATGGCAACTTCCACTGCAGCCAGCTGCACCATGTTTGTGTAGGCAAATGTATGCACTATAGGCAGAGACATCGGCATACATTATACAGACAGGGGAGCGCAGCGTTCTAAGCCATTTACAGTAACGACCTCCAGAGCATAGGCGAGGAGAGGAAGGGGCCAGAAGCTGCTTCAAGGCTCAAGGAGACTGCTGCCCGAATGATCTCTGGAATCCACACAAAGGTGGAAGGGGAAAAGGACTCCGACCTGCCTTTTGTGCCATAGCAGATATACACACACACACATGCTTGCACACAATAATGCACACATACATGCATGTAACAATTACAAGTAAATAAGTAATCTAAAATTTAAAAAACTAGAAGAGGCTGGTGACCAGCCTTCATTTCTGAAAGGTGAGCCCAGACCCGTGGAACTGGAGGCCTTGCTCTATCTAACTGTGGATGGGCCTTCTCTGAGGGCAAGGGAGGTGCCACAGAGGGGTACCCTGTGGGTCAAGGTACTCATGGGCTCTTTCCCCTCTCCTAGTCTCCAACATCCTAAATTTCCTTGACATAGTGGCTGAGAAGGGCCGGCTGTCACAGCTGATGTGTGGTAATGAGGCGGGGTTAATACTCAGGAGGTCACGCTGCCATTCTGAATTTCATGGGTATCCGGTAACACAGGCAGTAACCAACGTGGAGGCCACAGGAGGTGCACAGTGAGGGCCCCTGGGTACAGGGCCGGGATAAAAGCTGACGCCAGGTTCTCATGGTGTATAGAAGATGCTCGAGGATGCTGGGATCATGGCCTTGTCCTCCGTCTCACCTCTGACCTCACTTTGCTGTGGGAACTGATCTGTGTCCAGGTCTGAGAGGGGTGATTCCCCAAAATTCTAGGAAAAAAATGGTGTGTATTCTGTGGATACAGAATGTGGGCGTGAGTGCTTTCTATCCACTTAGCTGGATTTGAAGCCGCTAGGAGATAAGCCTCTAGATGTGTCTGTGAGGTCGTTTCCAAAGAGGGAAAATACACTCTGAATGATGCTGACACCACCTGATGGCTGGGCTCCCAGGTGGAACAAAAGGAGAAAAGCCTGCTGAGCACCAATATCCATCTCTCTCTGCTTCCCATGAAGCAGTGAATGGGCACCCCATGTCCTGATGCCACGTTCTCCCTACCATGATGGACTGTATCCTCTGAAACAGTGAACCAGAATAATCCCTTGGGTGCTGAATTTGCTTCGGTCAGGCATTTGATCCTAGCAAGAAAAGCCACTCAGAGACACTATACATTTGCTAAGTTGCAAATCCAAGAAGGTTACGTGAAGAACTAGGGTGGAGCTTCCTGGACAAACCGTGTATGGAGATGACCGTGGTGGCCCAAGCCTGTATTCCCAGCGCTCAGGAAGCTGAGGCAGGAGATTTGATGATTCCAAGACAAGACCTGTCATTTTCAAAAGAAAAATGACCTGGGAAAAGTTGTGGGAGGGGAAAAGCATGATCAGGAACTATTATAGGGAAAAAATTAATTTCAATAAAAATCAAATGAAAAATGTCTTCATCGTTGTTGAGTAAGGAGGAGGAGAAGCCATGCTTGTAGAGATGGGCTGTGGGTGAGACACATCCAAACAGGGAGCAAGATGAGGCTCACCCACAGGCAGGTGACTCCAGCTGCAGACAGGGTTATAATATCCTTATGCTTGAGAAAATCGGGGCCCAAACTGATTAAATTTACTGTTAGGGGTGTTGGGGGTATGACTCGGGTGGTAGAGCGCTTGTCTAGCAAACAGAAAACCCGGGGATCCACCCTAGCAGAAACCAGGGGTGCTGCTGCAGAGCTGTCACCCCGGTGCCCCGGAGCTGGAGGCAGGATCAGGAGTTCAGGGTCATCTTCAGTTACGTAAAGTCTGAGAGTATCCTAGGCCTCATTGGAACTCTGTCTCAGGATAATTTAAATTTTAAAAAATCTAAAATAATAACAAGCTTCTAAGTATCTTTAAATGAACAAGCTAAGACTAGGGAATCAGAGTCAATCCCATTAATATTATTTGGAGGTCCACTTGCCCTGAAATCACTAGATTAATTTTGAGCTTGGAGTTGTATCAAGGCCATCCACTACTAAGGGGTCAGTTCTGCTTGATCATACCTGATCATATATAGTGAGCCCTGCATCCACCTGTACCTGATCACACGCAGTGAGCCATGCATCCACCTCTACCTGATCACACGCAGTGAACCATGCATCCACCTATGCCACAGCACAAACAAACCTTTCAACAAATCAGGTCACTTAACAAGTATCTTCATTCCTTTGAGTGATCTTGTGGTTGATGGATAGCTATTTCTTTTGTGGTAACATTTATACATGAATAGTCTTCACAAGAAACACAGGTCACTACCTGGGAGTCCCTTCTCCTGCTCCTCACCCCAGAAATATTCTTAGCATGCAGAAAAAGCCAAGTGCACTAGGAGGCTAAAACTCCAGCATTAACCCTTCCTTGGCCCATGACTACAGGGGACAGACAGACAGACAGCTTCTCCAGTTCTCTTGCCCATTGGCTATGCTCACTTCAAAAAATGTCCTATATTGTCACATAGAGTTCCATTGGGGCCACTCCATTGCCTATACTATTTTTAGTTTGTTTTGTTTTTGTTTTTAATTATGTGTGCCTATAAACATGTATCTATGTGTCAGTATGTGCATGTTGCCTGCAGAGGTCAAAGAGAGCATCAGATTTCACAAAACTGGAGTGGCAAGTGGTTGTGAGCCACCTAACATGGGTGCTGGGACTTGAACTCAGGTCCTCTGCAAGAGCAGCACAGAGTGCTTGATTGCTAAGCTGTCTCTCAAGCCCCTTATTGCCTGCTATGCTGACTAAATCGGTGGCCAATGCCTCTCTACTTTCTCCTTTCACCTGCTGGCTTCCTGGGTCAGATGCCAGATGACAGTGTGTGCCTGTATCCTCTCACTACCTGCTTTGAGGGAAATTCCAAAGATACTTCTTTAGTCTTTGGGGTTCTGCACCTCATACACTGCAGAGCTCTGACTAAATTCTAACCCACAGGAGGCATACCCCAAACTCTGGTGACCCCCAGGTCCGTGTTCCTCAATCCTTACATAGAAACATCTCCACCCAGGGGCAGAGTTTGCAAGGCACCAGCGAAGTCACAAGACTTCACCAGCAAGCCTGCTCTTCCAATACTCATGGGAGCCTGGGGTGTACAAGGAGAAGAGAAGTGGCCTGGGTCTCCCAAGTGACCGCTTCCCGGTCCAGAGCAGGCGCTAGGTTCGTGCATTGTGAATCATCCCATTTTCTTTGCACATAAATGTTGCAAACTCCATACAGTGCTGTTAATAAGTTATGCCCCACCTCCCTTTTAAGGCCCCTTCTTAGCTAGCCAGTGGCCCGACTGCATGAGCTCTCCATTACGCTGATACGTCATTACGTCATTATGACGTCTCAAGCAAAGAGTTGGGATCCTGATACCCTCGGCCCAGAGAGAGGCAGAGAGCAGAAGGGCCCATTAAGTTGCTGTGGTCAATGCACTGTGTTTCCCCCCGCCCCCTTCAGAGACTATTTTCTGATGCTTTTAAAATAATGGACTCTGCCTTCCATAAAAAAAAAAAACTCCCTTGCCAAGGACAGAGCCCATGGCAGGTTAGAGTACCCTGAAAAGCAATTGTTTCTTCAAGTTCTTGATATTCCCTTAAAGATGGTTTGGGTCTCCTTAACATAAGACCGCTCTTTTGGAATTGGCTGATCTGAAATTCAGGCCTCCATAAGGAATGTTTTCAAGTCCTAAGAGTGTGTTGTGCAGACCAGTAGAGAGTGTTGA
Organism: Ondatra zibethicus; assembly: GCA_004026605.1. Lineage (NCBI taxonomy): Eukaryota > Metazoa > Chordata > Mammalia > Rodentia > Cricetidae > Ondatra > Ondatra zibethicus. The sequence goes on along the minus strand of PVIU01025772.1, from coordinate 15,294 downwards.
AGAGAGAGAGCAGGCTAGGAAGCCCCTCAGGCGACTTCTAAAGCCCAGTGTCTGAAGTCACACCTCCAACTTGCCATCTTCTTTGTAAATATGTGTGTGTGTGCATGTGTATGCACCCATGTCTTCTGGGCACTCAGGAAGGAGAGGCAGGAGGATGGGGAGTTCAAGGCTAGCCTGAGCTACACAAGGAGATCTCGTCCTTGTCAGAAAACAAAACAAATTATTCTACTTTATACTGAAAACACCCAGCACACCCACTGCAGGCTTGAGCAGGTACAGCACACCCACTGCGGGCTTGAGCAGGTACAGCACACCCACTGTGGGCTTGCACAGGTACAGCACGCTTGTGCCTTGTTGCCAATGCATGCTGGGTACGTTCTCACTTCCACCCCGGCTGTGAGGCTGCCAGTCTACACAGCCCCAAACCAAGTCCCTCCCGTAGAGCAGGTCCGAATGTTTACAAAGCGATCTCGCACACATTAACTCGTCAGCACAGAATCCGCTGACTGGGCCAAGATGAGAAATGGATGGCAGAAGGGTGATACATCATGGAGCAGAATAATCATTTAGCTCCTGGGATAGAAGGCTCCCATCCAAGCTTGGATTACAGCTTTCAGCCACACACAGGGCAGATCGATAGCAACACCATCTTCACGCCGGAAGGAATTGCAGAGATGATGGTCTTCATCAGCTTGGACTCCATGACAAAGTGCCCCAGGTAGCTGACTCAAGCAACAGATGGATGCCTTCCAATTCTGGCCAAGGTCAGAGAGATGGTACGGATGGGCTCTGGTGAGAACCTCTTCCTGCCTGGCAGAAAGTCACTGGTGTGGTTCAGATTCAAAATGTCTCTCACAGCCCTCGTGTTTGCACGTGTGTTCCCCAGGGGATGGCACCATTCTGGAAAGGTATGGAATCTCCCAGAAGTAGAGCTTGGCTGGAGGAAGTGGGTTACTGGTGGCAACTCTTGAAATTTCATATCCCGGTTCCCTTTCTGTCTGCTCTCTGCTTCCCGGCTGTGGACACAATCCAAGCAGCTGCCTCGCGGTCCTGGCAATGTGCCTTCCTCACTATGGCAAACTCTTCTCAAACTGAAAGCCAGGGTGCTTCCTTTCTCCCCACTCGTCAGTTATCCTGCCGTATCCGTGAGGAATGCAAAACAGAGAGTCCGATTGATGTGTCTCCCTTGGTGGAGATGAGAGATCTGACCCCTCCCTCTTACACAGACTGTCACAAGGTCCTTGCCTCTGTAACTACCTAAACCTGCTGAGTCCCCAGAGGACAGGCTTCCTAATTTCATCCACTGGAGGTCTGAGCTATCACATCTCGGTTTCAAGGGCAACTCGGGTAGTTTTTATATGAATGGCCTGCTCCAAGCCCCTGAATCCAAAAAGAGCAGCTGGGCTGTTTGCATAGAGGGCATCCTACTCAGTCAGGAGGTACTCGGTATAGGACTGCATTCTTTGCAATAAGGTAATCAGTATTCAAAACAGGACATCAGGAAACCTGGAAGCGCTCCTGCTTCCTCTGCTTCTTTGGCTGCTGCCTGTATAACGAAGAGATCATACATCCCAAAGCAGCATCCCCCAGGCCTCAGGCATCTCAAAGAAGCATCTCCCAGGCCTCAGACATCCCAAAGCAGCATCCCCCAGGCCCTCGTTCTCTGGGAAGGAGATAGGTGTTTTGTGCCAAGCAGCCCATCCCCAGAGACCTTGGGTCCTGCTGTCTTTATTTAGGGGAAGAGGTTTCCTGGTTCCAAGCCTTGTCAGTTCCTTTCACAAACTGACATCGCTTTTTATGCTCTAGGACGAGGTAGTGGAGGATTTTCCAAATTTATTTGACAACATATGGAATATACATTCTGCCTGCTTTCTTGAGGGATTAGAGTCACGGCAGAATCCAGATAGGGAGAAAAATGTGAACAAGATGAATGTATAAGTTTTCTTTGAGCTCTGACATTTGTAATGTCGCCATTTTGGATGCTTAATCCAGACTTTCCCCTTATTTGCAGGGGTATTATATTAGTCCTGGGACAGCTGTAACAGAATTACAAGCCGTTGCAGTGGGACCCGGCGCCCACAAAGTGAGGACTCCTTGGTGGAGTAGCATACGCCTATGACTCCATACTCAGGAGGCTGAGACAGGGGGATTGTGAACTCAAGAACAGGCTGGGCTACATGAAGAGACCCTGTCTCCCCCCCCCCATCCCCGGCACCAGAAAAAGATCAGCAACAGAGGAAGGATCAAAAGCTGAGTGAGCAGTTTAAATCGACAGGGACTTTAAAGGCTAGGAGTTCATGGCCTTGGTGTGGGCTGGGCCACGCTGTGCCTGAGAGACTGGGTCTGCCACACTCCTTCCTCCTAGCTTCCATTGTGGTCCACACAGCTTGCACTCTTTGACTCCCAGCAGCAAGCCTCCCAGCCCTGCCTCCATGCCAGTGGGCGTTTTCTCTGAGATGTCAGGGAGTCTCTGTAGCCTGCACCCCTATGTAATGGCTCCAGTTCCAAATGAGGTCACATTTCAAAGTACCAAGAGCTAGGACTTTAAATAACGTACTCACAGCTCAGTGGAGGTATGAGGACAGACAGGAAATAGATTGCTTGCCTTAAAAGAAATTATACAACCGATAAAACTGAATGTTTTATAATAGACCAGCCAGGAAGTAACTGGATTCCTGCATGGTTGACCAGCATGGTCATTGACGTCAATACAATTGAATTTCCCTCCATCTGTCTCTCTCATCCTCACATTTTGTCCTTGCTTGTTTGTTTTGTTGTTCTGTTTTTGTAGGGTGTGTCTGTGTGTGTGTATTGTATGTGTGTGTGTTTGTGTGCATGTGTGTGTGTGCTTTTTGTGTGTGTGTTTTCTTGTGTGGGGTATGTGTGTATTTGTGAGGGTATTTGTGTGTGTGTACGTGAGTGAGTGTGTAGTATATGGGTGTATGTGTATATGTTTGCATATGTGTGAAGGGGCAGGGGATAGGTGGGTGTTGGTGTGTGATGCTGCCAAAGCCAGGCTTGAACTCTCCATGGAGTCAGAGAGACCTTAAACATCCTCCTACACCGTCCTCCTGACTTCTGAGAAGGAGAGTATTATTATACGGTGATGGGGTAGAGCCAGGGTTTTGCTCATGCTGAGCAAGCCTCTGTCATACCGACAACCTGTCTTCTCCATCTTTCCAAAACTGGACCACAGAAGCTGAGCTGACAGCTGGAGGGATCAAGGCTCAGCTATGTTGATGGTTAGAAGTGTTAACTGGGACTGGGTCACTTTGACTGTGTTCTGGAGTTATCTGAACCTCTGGGGCAGTCAACATCTCTCTCTATGGCCTGACGCGGCATGTCTTTATCTAGACATTGTTCGGGTTGCCCTTTTAGCATCTTCCAACAACTCCTTTCTTATTTCTCATTATTGCCTAGCAAACTGGCCTGCCGGCCTCCGTTGCACCATCTACTGTGAAGAACAAGTCAGCGGGCACCTGGGGGCATCATGAGGGCAAGCGACACCACCAGAACCCCAGCTCTTGGCTGTGCTTTCTTCCCCTCCCTTTTCCAGTCCCAACCAGTCACAGGAAAGCTGCCGTCCTAGGAGCTTGGGGCAAGAAGGGGGAAAGAGAAAAGTAAAGAAACATTGTGTGGGGGGCGTTATGAGATCTTATGTGTGCGTGCCTGCGTGTGTTCATATTTACACAGAGACTAGGAGTTAATATTGGGGTCATTCCTCAGGAGAGGTCCACTAGGGTTTTTTTGGGGTTTTGTTTTTTGGTGTTTTTTTTTTCTTTTGGTTTTTGTTTTTTAAGCAGGTCTATCACTGGCCTGGTTCATTGGATCCTCCTGCCTCAGGCTCCCCAGCGTGGGTTATAAGTACACCACCATGCTGAGGTTTTTACTTGTTGTTTTGGACAGGGTCTTTATACACAGACCTGACTGGCCTGAAACTTCCTCTGTAGACCAGGCTGGCCTTGAACTCCCAGAGATCCACCTGCCTCTTCCTCCCAAGTGCTGGAATTAGTGTGCACTGCCATGTCCAGTTTTTAAGCATTGCTTCTGGGATCAAGATCACATCCTACTTACAAGGCAAATGCTTTACTGAGTCACCCCCTGACCCTCAGTTATGCCACCCAAAGGTTTCCTAGCTGTAAGCAGGAGTCTGGCCCTTTGTTGCTCCGCTGCAGAAGTCACACACAAGAATGAGCTTGGACCTCTCTGCACATGGCTCAGAAGCTTGTGCCAAAGTGGTGGGAGGTGGGGTGGGGGCCGGCTGGTTCAGTCGGATGCAAGACCAGTTTCCTTCCCAGGCTGAGTCCAGCCTCTGAATTCTAGGATTCTTTAAACCTCAAAAATGGATTCACTGTTTTCTAAAAATTCCAGGGTGGCTCTGCTCCAAACCCCTTCCAAGCCCCAACCTAAAATGTGGCTTCACTTTGGAGAATTCAAATGTGGCTGACTTTTAAGAATTTTGGCTCTAGCACGAGGGGGTATCTGGTGAATCGCTTGGAAAATGAACGATGGAGTTCTCAGAGGCCTCCGGGTCTCACCCGGGAGCCAAGGCAAAGCAAGCCTAGCTGACCGGAGGCTCTGTTGTCAAGGGTGTCCACTTGGTCCTCCTCCCACCCCCAGCGAATGCTTGCACTTTGGGGACAAGAAGGTTTGTTTGTTTTCCAGAATGTTCAGAACTCTTTTGTCCTCCTGCTTCTTCCCCGCTTGTAGCCTTGAGACTCTGTGACGAGGCCACAGCTGTTTATGTACTTAACTTGACTTGAGGTTTTTAACTGCATTTACTGGGGCTTTTTTTTTTTCTTGAGGCCCTGTTTCTTGCTTGGCCAAATGAGGTGTGCTAACCCCTCCTTACTTCCCAATATCTCTCCAAACACGTGCCGCACACCTATGCAAACGTCCAGAACACCAAGGAAATTAGAGAGCCTGATGAAAGGGAAGTGGGGGTGAGGGAGGAGGCATGGAGGTAGCCTCAAAATAAAATAAAATTAAAAATTCCGACGATGACTTTGAAAACCAGCTGCAGTTTTTCTGATCAAAACGTAGTCTTTGGGGGTTATTTCCAGGCCAGGCTGCCTGCCAAAGGCTGGGATGGATTCTAGGCTCCATATGGTGTGGGCCACATCACGGGAGGCTTGGCACCAGCGGGCTCCTAGCTGGAACCAGCGTTTGCGAAGCCTGCCCTCCTCCCAGGGCTGGACGTTTGTGAGGGCTGAGTTCTAAGAGCATCTCAGACAAAAGATTTTCTTCCAATTCTGAAGGGTGATCTGCTTCCAAGGTGGCCAGGGCTTTGGGGTTCTGGGTGCTAGAGATAAAATCTTTACCCTCTCACTTCCCAGAAATAGCTGGTCATGACAGGAGGTGTGACCTGGGAATGCTGGTTACTGTATCTTTAAGAGGAGACCCAGCACACTTAGCCTAGGCTGTAGATGATCTACTCAGTGTGCCTGGGTCCTTGGCTGCTTTGTGTTGATGTTCAGACTTGTGGCATCCCCTGCATCCTGACTTGCTAGAACATAGAACCAACCTCGGGTACAGAGAGTCCCATGCCAAGCACTGAGTACCTCTCAAAAATCTTCCCTGAGCGTTTTCTCCCTAACGCAAGGAGTCCAGCAACAAGGGATGTGCCTGCCCCACCTCCTCTCCACTTCCATTTGCCATCCAGTCATATCTATAATGTGGTCACACCAGGATGCAAGAAGGTGCTTCCTTCCACAGAACAAGAAGAGATACTTGGCTTTGATGTAGGGTGCAATCTCCTCCCACAGGACGTCACAGAAGACAGTGCATTTGTGTCACACACACATGTATGCATGCATATACACACACACACACACGTACACACAACACACACACACACACACCATACCCTGTACTCAGTGTTAAAAGCTAAGAAGCACTTCCCATAAGAATTTGGAGACTCTCACCATGTCTGAGTGGTAGCCTCAGTTACCTGGGTGAAGACTCTTGGTGACTTGTATGGTGTTCTGAACCAAAATCCCTGACAGAAACAGGGAGCAGTGAGAGATTTATTGGGGCTCATGGTTTAAGAGATTTCAGTCCGGCGTGGCTGGGGAACACGGCAGAGGGGCTCAGTCTGTGGTGGTGTTACCCACATGCTGGGAGACGAGGAAGCAGAGAGGAGGGTCGGAACCAGCGGCAGGATATGACTCTCAAAAGCTCGTCCCTGAGGTCCTACTTCCACCATCCAGGTACCACCCCGTGAAGGCCTTGAAGCCTCCTCAAATTCTGCCATTCATTGGAAACAAGAATTTAAAACTTGAGCCTGTGAGGGACATTTCAAGACTGAGATAGTAACAGACTGTGGCTCAAAGGGATCTCGAGGTGTTAAGAAGAATCTTCTGTGCACCAGGGCCTGTAGTGCCATCTAAGGGATAGTCACGTTGCCATGTATCCTGGTATAGGTGTTAAGAGGCCGGAGTCACTGCCGCAAGGCTCAGGATGTGCCAGGTCTTGGACAAAGGCAGGGCCAGTCTTGCCAGCACAGAGGGGCAATGGAGAGTGGTAAGCCTCAGAGCAGAAGAGGCCTGCTCTGTCCATATGCAGAGGCTCCCTTAGATGGAGCCAGGACCTCTTGGAAAGGGAGGCAGAGCATTCTCCAGCAGTCTGGATTCTAGCATTGTCTGAGTATTTACAATTAAGGACATTATTGCCTCTAACTGACGAAGTGCTCGGTGCCATTAATGAGAAATGGACATTGAAGGGCAGAACTAATTCACCTGCAGATAATAAAAAAAAAATGTCGGGCCTTGTATTTTGAAGCTTTCGAGTACACTGTGCCATATCATATTAGAATCAGTTATCCCATGCCTGAGTTCAAGACATGCTGGCCAGTGTGCTTAGGGATCAGGGTAGAGACAGATTGCTGACTGGGGGACTGAGAGGAGGCCATGGGCAGGGAGGAACAGGGCAGGGGCAAAGAGAGGGAGGATCTGAGATACAGAGGACATAGCAGCCACTGTGGCTTGAGCATTGTTCACAGGCCCAGGCTGAACTGGAACTGATGCTGTAATGATACATAGGAGCAGGCTACAGGCTGGGGAGGCACCCAAGCGGGGAAAGCGCTTGCCAGGAAGCTGAGCAAGAACTGGCACTGGACTAAATGCTTAGAAGCCGTCTTTCTGTTTTGTTTGTTTGTCTGTATGTTTGTTTTTTATAAAGCTGAACATAGTGGTACGTGCTTGTAATTCCAGTACTGGGGACACAGAGACAAGAAGGTCCTTGGGGCACCCTGTCGAGCTAACCTGGTCTGCTGGGTCAGTTTGAAGCCAGTGAGAGAACCTATCTTAAAGGTGACCTCTGCCTGAGGAATAACATCCGAGGTTATTTTCACACACACACACACACACACACACACACGCTCTCACGTGCACACACACATATACATACATGGAAACATACAGGTGTGCACACACATATGCACATGCACACACATAAACACATGAACATACATGGAACACATGCAAATACACATAGAAACACACATACAAACACGTGCCCATACATGGAAACACACACACATGTGTGTCTACACACAAATACATGCATACATATGCACACACAAGAGGACACACAACGGTCATTAAGAGATCTCTAGGTCATGTGGTTGGGCCCTCGTGGATCAGTGAGGTCTGTGATTGTGGGGATGAGTTAATTATAAATGGGGGAGGGCTGGCCCTCTTTCCTCTCCCCATTCATCTTCCTTACTCTCTCTCTCTCTGTAAGGCCATCTCTATGTTTTGATGCTGAAAAAGACATTCAACAGCTATAGCCTTTAGAACTTGCACTTCTCAGCCTCTCGACCCATGTGACAAACTTCTGTTGTTTTTAATTTCCTTGGTCTGTGATTTCTGTGAAAACACTCAGATATGGGTAGAAGCAGAAAGAAGCATGTGCGGATTGCTTCTCCGTGGGTGTGGAGTCAGTGGAATGTCAGGAGGCTTGCTCCTGATATGAATTGATCGCCTACTGTATACGGGGTCTGTCACAGTGGCATCTGGAAGCCGTGATGCTGAGGTTAAGCAGGGATCTGGGAATTCTTGGCTAGGGCTTCAGGGAGACCCCAGAGGCTTCTTGGGTCATGGAAAGGACAGTTGTAATATTTAAGGTCACTTTAAATTCCTGAAGTATAACAAGCACGCACAACTGGGAAGCTCAGATTTCTGGGTTTTATGCAAGGCACAGCCCTGGGCCCCTCAGAGTATGGGCAGTCAGGGAGTGGCTATTTAAACTTAGCCTGTCTCCCAGGGCAGCTCCCCAACTCCTAGACTCACTTGGGCCACCTGTCGAAACCAAGGCAATGTCCCCTCACCTAAGCCACCAACTTGACTTATGGATCCCCTGGATGTCTTCCAGATCTTGCCTGTCCCTGAGACTCCTGGGGCATCCAACATACTCACCAGCTCCAGGAAGGGACACAGAACAAAAAGTTGGGTGCAGATCCTCATTCTAATGGAACGGGGTGACAGGCCACTTTGCTGTAGTATATCGTCTACTCAGATATCGGGATACAATGGATAAAACTGTCTTTAATGGACGGTAACCTAGGACTGGGAGCTGGCTCGGGGGGTGAAGTGCTTGCTGTGAAAGCAGGAGGGCCTGAGTTTGGTTGCCAGCATTCCTGTAAAATGGCGGGGCCTCCTGGTGGGCTCCCGTCACTTCGGCTTTGGAGAGACGGAGACAGGAGGATCCCTGGGGCACTGGTCAGCCGGCCTAACAGAACTGGTGAGCTATTCATTCACTGAGAGACCCTGCCTCAAAATACAAATTGGAGGGAGGTTGAAGAAGAACCCTGATTTTGATCTTTGGCCCATATGTATACACATTCATGTACATGAACCCACACATATTCATGCACACATATGTGAACATGTATACACACACACACACACACTAGGTTTCATGAGTAAGAAAATGCCTGGAAGTTGTTTTTAAACCTTTTCTCCATTTTGGATCTCCTCTGACCAGTCCAGGAATGCAGGGTAAGGACGAGGCACACACTTCAGGCTACGGCAAAAAGTATTTTACCATCTGGCAGAGATGAGAGTTGATATTGGATATGCCTGTCATTTGGCATGAGGTTAAAAGAATCCCAAAGCTGTCTCGGGTAAAGATGGTGAATCCTTGCACTATAAGGACATTGCAAAGGATCAAGCCTGGAACAGTCAGTGGCTACCATTGCTGCCAGCTGTGGCCATTCCTTAAAGATTGTAGACATTTTAATTAGCATGTATTAATTATACAAAGTAGCAGGTTTAATTATGACATTCTCGAATGTGTGTATAATATATACTGATCATGGTCAACTTACTCCCACTCCAGCTGGCCCCCTTCTTCTTTTCAAATAGCCCCTGTTCTCTATCTCTGTCTTGTATATACACATATATTCTTTTTTTAAAGATTTATTTGATTTGTTAACTTATGTGTCTGTGTATATGTGTCCACAAAGGCCTTAGGAGGGCATTAGATCTCTTAGAACTCGAGTCATGGGTGATTTTAAGTGTCCAGGTGGTTGCTGGAAACTGCATTCTGGTTCCCTACAAGAGGAAATGCTCTCAACCACTGGGTCTTGTCTCCAGGCCCTTATTCTATATTTTAAAAATCGTCGAGCGGTGGTGGTGCCTTCCCTTAATCCCAGCACTCCAGAGGCAAAGGCAGGCAGGTCTCTGTGAGTTCAAGTCCAGCTTGGTCTACAGAGCAAGTTCCAGGACAGGCTCCAAAGCTACATAGAGAAACTCTATTTTAAAAAAAAGCAAAAACAAAAACAAACAAACAAAAAACTAGATTGAACATGAGGGAAAATATGCACTCTTTGGCTGAGTCTGACTTATTTTGTTTCACATGATTCTAAGGCCCACACATCTTTTCCAAATCATAGAATTTCATTCTTCTTTATGTGACAGCCATATTTTGTACTCCTCCCAACACTAGGAGGACCTGCATCCATCTCCCTCAGATTTGGGTGGATTCTTACCGTCTTTAACCAAAATCGTGTGGTGGAAGCAATGTCTGGTGCGTGACTTCCAAGGCTGATCATGAAAGATCAGGCAGCTTTTGCATTGCTCTTGAGAACATCAGAACCCGAAACCTTGAAAAGAATACGGCTGCTGTGAGGACACCATGTTGTAAGGAAGTCCAAACCACTGAGAGAGGCTCTGTATACGCTCTCTGTCAAACGCCTCCCAGCTGGGCCTAGGCGCCATTGCAGGAGGGAAGGACCTTCAAGCCCCATCCTTTAGGAATCTTACAAGCTGAAATCTGGTCATCAGACAACAAAAACAAGAGCACTCCACTCTCAGAATCTAGAACCTTGTTCTATAGACTCCAAGAGCATGACAAAATGCGGGTTGTTTTAGGGTTTGACTCAGAATGGTTCTCCAGTGGCTCAGTTTTTAAATGCTTGTTTCTTGGAGCAGAGGGATGTGTGGTCTTATTAGAAGTTGATAATAAGAGGTGGGCCTTTGAAGTTTATACCTAGCTTCTAGCCCCTGTGTGTGTGTGTGTGTGTGTGTGTGTGTGTGTGTGTGTGTGTGTGTGTGTGTGTGTCATGGCGTGTCTGCTTCCTGGTCCCTAGTGATGTGAACAACATTTTCACACAGTCCCACTGCCATGAACTGAACTTTGATGTGGGATCCCCCTCTGTATGCTATGATATATTTTATTACCATTGGTTAATAAAGAAGCTACTTTAGCCTATGGCAGGGCAGAATATAGCCAGGCTGGAAGAGATATAGAAAGAGAGTAGGCAGAGTCAAGGAGATGCCATGTAGTGCCAAAGACACTGGAACCTACCAGTAAGCCACAGCTTTGTGGCGATACACGGATTAATAAAAATGGGTTAATTTAAGATGTAACAGTTAACTAGAAATATGCCTGAGCCATTGGCCAAACAGTATTGTAATTAATATAGTTTCTGTGTGATTATTTGAGTCTGAGTAGCTGGAAAACAAACTCCCAGTCTCTGCTTACATAACTTCTTTGCCATGATGAACTGAAATCTTCTGAAACCACAAGCAGAAGTAAATCTTTCCTGAAGTCTTTTCTACCAGTATTGCGTTCACAGCAATACCAAAGTAACTCATACAGGGAATAGATAGCAGGCATAGGAGTCTACCATTATCAAAGTTTTGTGTGGACACCATTTGATAGAAACTTTCAGTGCCTTCTCCTGACCTCTGCAGGCATGTGGTGAACATACACACACACACAAGCAAAACACTCATACATAATAAAAATTCAGTATAATCTAAATGGAAGGTCTATTGTGGGGGTCATGTTCTTGTAGATGATACAGACTAAATGTTTGTGTTCCCTTAAAATTCACAAGTTCAAGCCTAATCTCCAAGTGATTGGTTTTTGTTTTATTTTGTTTTTGTTTTTGTTTGAGACAGAGTTTCTCTGTGTTGCTTTGGAGCCTGTCCTGGAACTAGCTCTTGTAGACCAGGTTGGCCTTGAACTCACAGAGATCCACCTGCCTCTGCCTCCCGGGTGGTGGGATTAAAGGTGTGTGCTACCACCACCCAACTGGTGATGATATCTTTTAATAGTGGATATAACCACTTATCCTTCTAGCCTTGGGGAGTTGAGACTTCAAGCCATGGGGCACTGAGGCTTCCAGCCATGGGAAGTTGAACTTTCTAGTCATAGGGAGTTGAGCCAGCATTCCCAGAGCAGATCCAAGGAAGAAGCCAACCTGACTTTACCAAGGAAGAGACAGGACTGAGTGGAGGCACTCAGCTGGTTAATGACTAAGCCCTTCTGAAGGGAATGAATGACCTTCTCAAACAGGCTTCAGAGACCTCCTTTAACTGGATAAGAAAAAGGCTTAGTATTTTTCAATAAACCACCTCAGAGACTGCTTATTGAGGAAGGCACAGAGAAGGTGCCCAGAACGCACTTAGTGAGTGAACAAAGGGAGGGTGAATGGATGGATGGATGGATGGGTGGATGGGTGGATGGATGGATGGGTGGATGGGTGGATGGATGGATGGGTGGATGGATGGGTGGGTGGGTGGGTGGATGCTACATAAAGCTTTCAGCCACCATGAAAGGAAACAGCCTTGAGTTTCTCATCAACAGCTCAGCAATTAAAGATCTTTGGAAGTTGGGCTTCTCAGCCACGAAGAGGGGGGCCTGGGAATTATTAAAGAGCTTCTTGTTTGTTTGTTTTGTAAATGAAATTCAGAGCCCAGAAAGCTTGCTGAAGCCAGCTGCAGAGGATTGGAGTTTAACTCTTCAGCATCCTAGGAGCTGCATGGTGTCTACTCTTCAGAGAACAGGCAAGCCTAAAACAGTGGGAAGAGAGAAAAGCTCAGCGTGGGGTAGCTTCTCCTCTATCTAGTCCTAACATTCTGGTTACCTGGCTTCGAAATTGCTCCATTCGGGGAATTCAAAGAAACAAGTTCCTTGGTTTCTCTACCTCGGATCAAGATGCTTTGGTTCAAAATGTCTCTCAGACCCATTACCCCAACACCAAGATCAGTTCATGCTAGGGAGGGGAGGGGCAGTCTGTGAGTGGATCTTTGGGGAAGGGGCACAAGTAGAAGCCGGAAGCTCCACAAGAGGAGGGTTTCCTGCTGCATCTAATAATAATCCCAGTAACCATGGAAACAGTAGTCACTATGCACTAAATGGGTGCACTGTGTGATTTGAAGGCTGACTAATAAAAACCCCATCTACTGATGGGAAATCTGAAGCTCCAAGAAGTTAGACCACTGCTCCAAGTCTTTATGGCCTGGGGGTGGTAGAGGTGGGGCTTTAACATAGGAGTAGGTTTGGTGTATGACAGAGAGTATATCATTCAAATTCAGGACCAGGCTCTCACATGCCCCAGGATTTCAAGGTTTTTTGTTTGTTTGGTTGGTTGGGTTTTAGAAACAGGGTTTCTCTGTAACTTTGGAGTCTGTCCTGGAACTAGCTCTTGTAGACCAGGCTGGCCTCGAACTCACAGAGATCCACCTGCCTCTGCCTCCTGAGTGCTGGGATTAAAGGCGTGCGCCACCACTGCCTGGCAGGACTTCGCGTTTTATCTTCTATTCTAGGATCTCACTTTCCCCATTTGTTCACTCAGACTGTCACCCACAAGGTCATGCAAGATGTCCTCATCCCAATTAGTGTGTCAAGATTACTAGAGAACAGAGAAGAGCTTCTATCCCCAGTGAGATGGCTCGGCAGGCAGAGGTGACTGCCACTCAGATTGAGGACCGAGTTTCATCTCTAGGACCCACATAGTGGAAAAGAGAGAACCACCTTCTGCAAGCTGCCATCTTTCATGGGTGCACTGTGCCTGCATGTGTGCATAAAGACATAAATGTAATAAGATATTTTAAATAATGTATAAATTCCAAAGGATTGTATGGAAAACTGTTGGATATCTTACTGTAGGGACCAGAGACTGAAACTCAACATCATTTTGCCCAGGCTACACTCCAAGAATCTAAAATGTTCCAGCACCATCAGCAAAGACACTCCATAACAAATTAAGAAATGGATAACTCTGTCAAGGCACAATCCTGCTGTCATGGTATAACAGCTGTTTGCTTGAAAAACAGCCAAGGCACAGACCCCATTCAATGGTTTTCCTTTATCTAGAAACTTCCAGAATAGCAACAAACTATTGAGAATTTCTCTCTGAATGAAGCTTCCTTTCATTTTCCAACAGGATGGGTCCCCTTTGCACTCATTTCCTTTAGAGGAAGCCGGATAGACCCCCAGCAAGAATCTCCATGTGGGATGGCAGAGATGCGTCACATAGAAGAGACTCATGAACGTAGAGTCTGCAAAATCCCCCAGGTCCGTGTGTACCTGTGCAGAAGTGTTGTGTGCCTTCATTCGGGTGTATGAGCATCCATGCCTAAATGTGACACAGTGAGGAAATTATCTTTAATTATCAGCTTGACCCAATCTAGACTCCCTTGGGAAGAGTCTCAGTGAGGGATTATCTACATGGGGTTGGCTTGTGGGGGGGGGGGCTGTCCTAAGTAAGTCTATTGATCTGTAAAAACTCTGCCCACTATGGGCAGTACCATTCCCTAATCAGGAAGTTCTGAACTGTGTGCGAGCAGAAAACCCTAAGTTTGTTCCTCTCTGCTCTTGACTGTGGACGTGCTGTGTGACCAGCTCCTTTAAGTGCCTGTGGCCTTGGCCTTGACTTCCTTGGAAGTGTGAGCGAAAAGAAAACCTTTCTTCTCTGAGTTGCTTTCTGTCCGGACTTTTTGTCACAGCACCAGAAATGAAGCTAGGACAGGTGGGTGGGTGGTACGCATACTCCACCCATTCCCCAATCTTCCTTCAACTGCACGTCAGCATTTGCAAGCGGGGGAAGGCACATGCTGCTGCTGCTTTGCTGCTTCTGCCACTGCTGCTCACAGACCCCAATCCCCCTGCTGTGAGTAGGAATCTTCTCTTTGATCAGGATGATCCTTTCAGCTTCTCACTTCTCAGAGCTTCAGTCCACCCCACCCCATCCCTATAAATCCTTTCCTTTTCCTGGTGGCACCATGCAGACAACAGCTCTGTTAGTAAAGAATCCCTGTATCACGGCTCAACAGATGGAAGTCCAGTTGCCGGCTGCCCTTGGACAGCCCTCAGTGATTTCTTCCCCCCTCTTAGCCCTAATTTCTTCATCTGTAAAATAGAAGCAGAGAAAATAGGTTCATGCTTTAAGCATCTCATTGTAGAGCTTTGGTGTATGTTTTCCCATCCTCAGACAGCACCTCCTGAGGAAGCCCAACACATAGGGCTATTGGAAACCACTGATCAGGCTCAAAGAAAAACAGCAGGCTCTTCCCGCTGCTCCCAACACAGGAGATTGGGTGCACCCTCTGTGTGCTTCTTGTTCACCCTTCATCCACACACCCCCAACACACTCTGCCATCCACACCCCCCCAACACACTCTACCATCCACACACACACACCCAACACACTCTGCCATCCACACACACACCCCCAACACACTCTGCCATCCACACACACACCCCCAACACACTCTGCCATCCACACACACACACCCAACACACTCTGCCATCCACACACACACCCCCAACACACTCTGCCATCCACACACACACCCCCAACACACTCTGCCACCCACACCTTGGCTCTTCCTTCATTCACACAGCACCCACACACATACACACACAAATACACACACCCTGCCCTCCACCTTGGTCCTCCTTCATACACACACACCCTGCCCCCCCACCTTGGCCCTCCTCCTTCATCCACACAACCTCCCCCCCACACACACATGCTGCCCCCTCCTGATCCTCCTTTAT
>PVIU01025771.1:0-23129 GCA_004026605.1 Ondatra zibethicus | reverse complement strand
TGAAGAGCAGAAGGTGGGAGAAGATGAGTTAGGAAGTTAGGACCGTGAGGGGCTGGTCCACCTACTGAGACAGTGTGCCTGAACTAATGGGAGCACACCAATCCACCTGGCCTGGGACTGAATGAGCATATGATCAAACCAGACTCTCTGAATGTGGCGGCGAAAGTTGGCAGATGGAGAACCCACAAACAATGACACTTTTCACACTTTATTGTTTCCAATTGAAGTGCTGAAGTTTCTAGCATCCACAATCTATGTGTCTAAGAAGAAATAAAATTAAGGCTACTGGAATATGAACACTCAATCCATCAGCCTGATCACTGTGTATTACTAGGTCACTGATGAATGACAGCTGTATATAGCACTTATTGCTGGACAAAGAGATCATGCACATTCTGAACTGACAGAATAGCTTAAAATGAGATTTCATTGTGTTAGCTAGTGCAATGTACAATTTGAAATTGATCATTTTCTCTGGAATTTTGCTTAATATTACTAGACTTGAGTTCATTATGAGCAACTGAAAACATTGTAATTGAAACTATACATAGGAAATATGACTACAAATAATTTTCATCTCTCATATTATGATTTTACAGGAAGATAAAATAATAAATTTTGAATAATCATTTATTATGTCCTCTATCACAGTTCCATATCAGAAGAAAGTAGTTATTTTTAACAGAAATTATCTCCTCTGTTGTTATAATTTTTGAGAGATACTAAACACATTTGTTTAAGTGTTTGAACTCTGGAGTCAGATCGTCTGGGTTTAATGTCTATTGTGTTCAAGTTAAATAATAGCTTTTATTTTCTCATATTAGAAAACAAATCAATAATCAGACATCCTTCCAAGTTGGCCCACACTTCAATATCTGCATCTAGTCTTCTCAGTTGAGAAGTAGAGTATATTCTTTTTTCTCCTTGCAATGGAGTCAATCTATGGTTTGTTTCCCAATACAACTGCAGAGTACCTTGTGATACATCTATGCTAGTTCTTAAGGAGTCAGAAGTTTCTACCTTAATTCATTAGAGCTTAGTTCTCAGTTAACAGGCCTGGGAATGAGAAGTTTAAAAAGTTTAAGACTTTTTCAAGAGATAACAATGGCCAGAGTAATACTATTGAATTTCTTATCTCTCTGCTAAGTTTTACACAACCAAAGCTTAAATATCACAGAATCAGTAAATTTTTAAAACATTTTCCTATACAGCTATTTTCTTGACAATTATTTGGCTATCATGTAATTTTTCCAGAAATTTAAAGCATCAGCATTGCTGTAATATACACCATGGGAGTGTGTGAGGTGGTTTAGTTTATTTTTCACATTTTTAAAACATTGTTTGACAAGTTCATTCATTTTATAATAAATTTTGCTTATTTTCCAATACTTATGACCTCTCTCATCCTCTTTTCTCTGCTGAAACGTTTTTCCCAACTATGTTCCCTCCCACTTAAATTTCCCTTCATGTATGTGACACATTTCTTTTTACTGTAATCAAGCAAGTGTCAGGCTTTTTTGATAAAGACTTTAAGACATGAAGAAGATATCAGTAGATGGGAAAGTTTCCCATGCTGATAGATGGACAGTATTTAAAAAGTATAAAAAGTCATCTTATCAAAAGCAATGTACATATTCAATAAAATACCCATCAAAATTACAACACAATTCTTCACAGAACTTGAAAGAAGAATTTTCAGCTTCTTATGAAAACAGAGAAACCCAGGATAGTTAGAATAATCTTGAATAATAATAGAACTGCTGGAGGTATCACCACTCTCTACATACTTATTTTAACTGTCAGGACTTACATGATTAGGGTGGGTAATACAACCAGTTTTACTAAATAGATGACTAAGTTGAGTTAGTATAGAAGCAGGAGGAAATCAATACTCACATGAAAATCTAGTCTTCTACAGGATCGAAATCTCAAACTCAAGAGAAGTACAGGGTTTCATCTTTGAATTTCAACTTAACTTATTTATTTTCCATCAAATACTCCTAAAAATTTTGTTGCTGAAAAATTTTAGCCTATGAAGTTCTCCTTTGTGGTTGTTGGACAGTGAATGTCATAAGTGTTGGGAACAGTTTATTAAAAGATAAATCTTGGGGATTGCTTTCATTTATAATATGTAAAGTTGACAAGTTGGAGTTTTTACTGAATAAGCCAAATTTACCAAAGTTTTAAATGATTTTAATATTGAGCAAGTAGTGTTATACCTGCTGTTAAACTGGTTTGGAAAAATTAAAATGAGCCATCCACCACCCCATTCTTGCCATAGGAGGTTTTCCTTGTTAATTCTGTGTGACAGCTGCTTGTTGCAGTAACTTCTCTAAACTCTGCTAGTTGATGGCTTCGTATGTCAAAGGAATCACTTCTCTAGCATATTCAAAGTATAATCTTGACCATGCTTTTCTTTTCAAACTTCTCATCTTCTCTTTCTCCAGTCTTTCCTTAATACTGGTAATATTCATGAAAATTGAGAAATATTAAAAGAAGTACTATAACAAATGCATCTAAATAAATATGAAAATGATATATCATTGCAATAATTCATGTCTATTTTAATGTCACATGTGAAAATCAAAAGTAGATTTGTTGACAATTTTAAGTGAGAGGACAACAAAATTTCCTAGTTGTAATACTTCAAGGAAATGAGTTAATACAGCAGCTACTGGATTTGAATAGAACCATAAGCTTCAAATAGCTTTAATTTGTAAAATCTGTACCTATATCAAGGTCCTCATTATACCGTATTTCAATAAATGCAATCTGCAAAATTAAGTAATCTTGTAATCTGAAGCAAAGACACAATAAATAAATAAATAAATATGCAAGTTAATCATTATTTATTAAAGCATGTCTATATGCTTACATATATTAATGAATAAGATCCTAAAGCATCTGCAAATTTGTGTTTTATACTAGATAACTCCAACTGTGTTAAGTTTGCTAAAATAATTTCTATTTCTTTCATCATTTGCTTTATACATCGTCTTATGTAGCATACTGAAAGAAAATTACTATAATATTCTAAAAATAATGCCTTGTGTTCTATTCCTGCCCGTTTCCTAACCTCATGCTGCATGCGCCCATTTTACAGTTATCTCTATATTTCTGGTACCGCTATTAAGATTATGTCGATGTTATGTTAATGTTAATTAAGGTTATGTTATGACTAAATTGAAAATGTGTAAATAGACAATAAAATGAACATATTTTGTGTTACAGAATATTTGTTTACCCTGTAAAGAGGTATCTCTGACTAAGGTGCCTTCTGATTGGTTTAATAAGGAGCTAAGTAGCCAATAGATATGCAAGAGAGGAGAGGTGGGATTTGCAGTGAGAAGGATGAAGAGTAGAAAGAATCTAGACATGTGAATGATGCCGTCAAGATCCAGGATAGACTTTAAAATCTATCTGGCATAACAGTACATTGAAGAGGTAACCGAGGCATGTGGGAGAACATGGAATAATAAAAGCAGGTTAATTTAAATTATAAAAGCTAATGGGACAAGTCTAAGCTAATGACCAAGATTTCATAATTAATAATAAGTCTCCATGTCATTATTGGCAACTAGGAAAAGAAAGTCAGTCTGCACATTTGAAGAATACATTAAAACTTGTTTTGTATTTTCAATATGATTTTTTTCCAAGCTGGAATCACTTTAGCAAATGACAAATCGAATAAATTCATTGTTTCAATATATCATACATTTCAGAGAATTATAGCATTAATTGTCATAATCCAGATATTCCTCAAAAACCCTCACCTCCATCCAGATATCAAGTTTAACTCAATCTCATATGATTGGGTAAGTATGTAACTTATTTGTAACCTAAAGAATGAGATAGTAGTGAAGTTCTGAAGGTTTTCCACACTATTCCATAAGAAGAAAAAGAAATTTTATTTTATTTAATACTTTGTTTGCTTTTCGTCCAATCCATAACCATTTAAGATATTCTACTATTCTGAAACTTTCACACTGGAAAGTCCATATTTGGATATTAAAGTCTAAACTGATTAAGGTCAAGTAATTGTTCAGCTGACCTACCTGAGGACTGAGCCCAGGAATGAATTTCTTCCCTCTCACACTAGTGACCATTCAATAACAATAGCTACAGATAAAAACTAACTTACCAACTCCGAAATTAACAGGTAAATGGATGGAGCTAGAAAACATCATTTTGACTGAGGTAATCCAGATCCAGAAAGACAATTATCAACTGTACTCACTCATAAGTGGTTTTTAAACATAAAGGAAAGAAAACCAGACTACAAATCTGGTAAGGAAGTGAGGGGAGCAGAGAAAAAATGTATAGGTCAATAAAATCAATGAAAAAGAACTAACTTATACCTTATATAGTCGTTTGAATGAAAATAGTAGACAAAGGGAGTGGCACTGTTAGGAGTTGTGGCCTCATTGGGGTAGGTATGGTCTTGTTGCAGGAAGTGTGATACTGTGGAGAAGGATTTAAGTAATCATATATGCTCAAGCCATACTCTGTGAGACAGTTTAGTATCTGATTCCTGCTGATATAAATGTCTGACTCTCAGCTCCAAAACTATGTCCGCCTACAAGTCACCATGTCCCACCATAAAGATAATGAACTAAACCTCTGAAACTGTAAGCCACCACATTAAATGTTTTCTTTCATAAAATTTGCCATGAACTTGGCACCTCTTCACAGCAATAAGAACCTTAAGTAAGACACCCAAGTAACTTCCTCTATCCATGACCCACAAATTACGAACAAAAAATTTCCTTAAGTTACTGAGGTGTGCAGTATTATAACATTAAGTAATAGTAAATAAAACATGCATACTTTGCTAGAAAACATCCAGGGCAATTGAATCAACTTTTTATTTAGACAAGGGCTGGGAAGAAAGGAATGCCATTGTGCTGACAAGTTTTGTATAACTTGACTCAAGTTATAGTCATTTTGAGAGAAAGAACCTCAGTTGAAAAACTGCTACTACCAGATTTGCCTATGGACAAGCTTTTGTTGCATTTGTTGAGTGGTGCTGCATGTGTTCTGGTGATCCTGATTACTATTAGAAAGCAGGATAGCAAATGGTAATCAAGCAGTAAGCAGCATTCCTCATGGACTCTGCATCAGTTCCAGCCCCCAGATTCATGCCTTGAATTCCATGGATGTTCACAACAGAGGTAAATTGACCTGTTTCCTCCTCAAGTACATTTATCATAGTATTTTATCACAGCAATAGACACACTAAGGAAAGCAGCCATAGGTATCAAAAATAAGGCTTCCTACACTTACATATGCAACAGAGAAGATAGGGAATTTTTTGCAAAGCAGAGGCTGGAACACATTCTTCATGTTGGTGGGTGTAGGTTTTCCTTGGTTTGTCTTAGCAGCTCATCTTTTACACTTATTTTACTTTGAGAATTTAATACATGCATAGTTTATTGACTTATTTTCCATTCCCATTCCCTTCCAAATTCTCCCATATTACCCTATAATGTCTTAATTTGGATCATGATTTTAAATTAATTTTGTCACACAAGTATACGTGATGTATTTCCATGCATCTCATATTCTCATACACATACACACATATGCCAAAATACATACACATATGTGTGTTTACTGTTTTGTCCATTTTGTGTGTGTGTGTGTGTGTGTTTAGTGCTGATCCCGGGACTGGGATATCCTAGCAATGGGCTTATCCCTAAACAAGACTAAGACTGATTCTCCCTCTTTTAGTGGTAATTAATTTTCTTTAGGTCTTCATGAAGGAGTGGTGTCCAAGCCAGCTAGCTACCTACAGCTGGTGAGGTCATGAAACCTGAAAGAGACCCCTTTGCTACCACTTTCAATAATCAATCATAATTCTCAACTGTATTCTAAATATTTAGCCTTAAATTCATAGAAAAGTGTTGGTCCCACCCCTCACCAAAGAGACCTCTTTAGTTCTGCAAAGAACATTATAGAAATTCACAGCTTGTTAAAATGAAGACAACAACTGAGTGTAGTGTATCCCACCTCAATTGGTACAACTACAGCATAGGCCCTACACCTCAGGCTTAAGGAATATTTGGGAAAGAGGTTTAGAATGCTTCTAAGAATCAGTGGTCCTATCTGCTGCAAGACTGTGTCTTCTACATATGAAAATATGTTATGCCCATGAAATCTAATCAAAGTCACCTTAACAAGTCCACCATAATCACAGTAACAGTTAATACACAATGTGTAAATTCTCATCCCTTTTAAACATTTTTATAACAAGAAAAATTAAATTAGATTTTTAACCAAATCATAGTTTGTGAATCATTTCTGTTTCCATTTAGATAACCAATCATTTGTAAAAATTTTATTTATTTTCAATATTACTCATAGCACATATGTTTAAACTTACTGTGTACAACATAATATGTTATATAATAAGGGTTATCATAAAGATATGACACTGAGAGATGATCATTTCATTGTTTAATTTAAAAGACAAGCAAGTAATTTTTATATCTAAATATAATTAGTTATGTGATAATTCCCTCCTCTTCAAAAAACCCTGCTATAGCATAAAAAAAGAAAGGTTCATTCAATGAAATATTTATTGACTGCTTTAAATGTGAGATCAACTTGGAACTCCATTTCATAAAAAGAGATTTGAATGGTTTTCGATATTATATTGAGACTATCAGACACACAGGAATGGCAAAGCAGGTATATTGAGGAGAAATAAGAATTTTCAAATGCTATGTTTCATTTTTTACATGTACAAAAATATATGAAGGAGAAGAGGGAGAAATACAGTTTGGAGCCATATGGTAAAATGTATTAGATATCTGATATCACTGTAAAGAGGCAAAAATGAAGTATGCAAGATCATTCATGGCAAAAGTTTATGTCGTTAGGAAATCTCTTTTCTTCACCTTCTGGGGATGACATGTGGTTTTAAACTTTGTAATTTTATAATTCATTTAAACAAGCAAGTATAAGCTAGAGCACTGTTACAGAATATTGGTGTATTTTTTATTTAAAATAATTTTTTCATTTTACGTACCAACCTCAGTTCCCCCTTCCTCTACTTCTCCCATTCCCTACCTCCCACTTTCCCATGCCTAATCCACTCCTCAGAGGAGGTAAGGCCTCCATTAGGGAGTTAAAAAAGTTTGACATACCAAGATGAGGCAGTAGCAAGATCTCTCCCCCACAGTATCAAGGTAACCCAATTCATGTACCCTGGATAAGTCCTGGTGACACATTAGGAACCCCCAAAAGATCAAGCCATATAACTTTCACCAGTATTTAGAGGGCCTAGTTTTGTCCCTTGCAGGTTCCCCAGCTGTCATTCCAGAGTCCATGAGATCCCAGTAGCTCTGGTGAGCTGTCTCTGGTTTTAGCAATCATGATCTTGACCTCCTCTCTTTCTCATGTGATTTCTCTTGAAGAGAGATTTCCCTCTCTTCAGCTGAAGAGCAGGAGCTCATCCCAGTGCTTAGCTGTAGCTCACTGCATCTGCTTCCATCATTTACTGGGCGTGGTTTTAGATGACATTTAAGGTTGTCATTAATCTTGTTAAGGGAGAAGATCCATTCCAGTATCCTCTACATTATTGCCAGGAGGCTTAGTTGAGGTAATCCTTGCAGATCTCTGAGAATTTTCCTAGCATCAGTTTTCTCGCTAACCTCAAAATGGTTCCCTCTATCAAGATATCTCTTTTATTACTCTCCCCTTCTGTCTTTCACCCAACTGGGCATTCTTGATCCCTTCTGTTGAGATCCCCCATTCCCTCACTTCTACCCTCTCTCCCAGTGTACTCAGAATACTATTTCTCCTTCCTGAGGCCCTCCATGTGTGTTCCTCTTAGGGTTCTTCTTTTTACCTATTTTCTTGGGGTTATAGATTTTAGCCTTGTTATCCTCTGCTTTACATCTAATATTCACTTATGAGTGAGTACATAACATGTCCTTAGCTGTCAGGGAAATACAAATAAAAAAGGACTCTGAGATATCATCTTGCATCTCTCAGAATGGCTAAGATAAAAAAAAAAACTGATGGCAGCTTAAGCAGGAAGGGACGTGGGGTAAGAAGAACACTCCTCCACTGCTGGGGAGAATGCAAAAAAATATGTACAACCACTTTGTAAATCAGTATGGTGGTTTCTCAGAAAACTGGGAATCAATATATCTCAAGACCTAGCAATACCACTTTTGTGATTATATTCAAAGGATGCACAATCAAACCACAAGGACAGTTGCATATCAATGTGCATAGAAGCATTATTTTTAGTAACTAGGACCTGGAAAAAACCTAGATGTCCCTCAATGGAAGAAAGGATAAAGAAATTGTGTTACATTTATACAATGTAGTATTACTCAGTGATTAATAACAAGGACATCTTGAAATTTGCAGGCAAATGGATGGAACTAGAAAAACCCTCCTGAGTGAGTAATGCAGATCAAGAAGGACAAATATAGTATGTTTATTTAATAAATGTTTAACTTCTACTATATTATAAATTGAACATAATGAAACACAGAAAAAGTGACAAGGCCTAACCATGGAAGATTCAAAACATCACAGCTAGAGAAGCTAAAGAAGGAAATGATCACTTTGAAGAATCAAATATAAACATATGTGTACGAGTATTTAACAAAAATATTTGATTTGCTGCTTTAGGATAAACATCATATTGCTAGTATGTGCCTGCTTACGGAACGCTGTGAAATTGGTTGTCATGAAGCTCAGAATCAAACAAGGATTGTAGTAGAAAGAGACAGATTTCATTCGTCATTTTTTGTCCTGTTGAATTTGAATTTTCAATGTTGATAAAAAGCAAAGGCATCATAAAATTTTATGTGTGAATATATTTGTGTGTCTATACATGAGGCACATCATAATTTAAAAATGCCATCATAGATTTGAAAGAGATAAGTGGAAGTGAAGCTAACAAGATAATTTGGAGGGAGGAAAGTGAAGGGGGAAATATATAATGTTTTTATAATCTCAAAAACTAAAAACAAAATTTTATCATTTATGTATTTATTCAGAAATCCAAAATATAGATACTTCCTAATGTTTACTTTTTATATACATAATTATATGTTAGAGCTTGGCTGAGAGACTACAGTGAAGTCTACATCTAAAATATAACTGTTACTATCTTTTCCGTCCTGATAATAAGATGGATTATAATATAGCTAGAGGATACATCCTTCTTCAGGTTTGATGTCTATGAGTGCATGTAAAAATGTTTAAAACATTAGGGAAGGCTTTTCAGAATAGAATTACTCGAGGGTTAGAACAGGGCAAGTTAAGCATCTTGATGTTGATAATCAGAACTGGTGCTGCAGCATGTCAGGGAGAGAAATAAGCTCAACACAACATGCTTTACTCAGAGTTCATTTACATATATATTAAATATATATTATTGCTTGGGAGATAATCACAGTTTTCAATATTTATAGTTTTGAGTCAATGGTAACATCACTTACTGTGTATGGTGCCAGGGCAAAAACTGCTAATTAGGTGAAGTATTCTCAAATTAGTTTTATTTCATCGAGTAGCTACAAGATAATTGGAATATGCATGATAGAATGAAAGCATTTTCACATTGTGAGACATTTAATGCTGAAACACTGGAGAAAAAGAAGCAGGGAGAGACAATGGTGTCCCATGCTTTCACACACCTTTTCAACCACACAGCCAATGACATCAAGCACAAACCATTTGACATTTGCACAAAAGGACTGTGATTTTTTTGTCTTTTATTACAAAATACAATGAGTCTATGAACACACACACATACATATATATGAATATGATATTCAGGAGTTATATCAATTTAATTTAAATATTAGGTTTCTTTTGTCAACTTGACACAAACCAGGATGATTGGGAAGCATACACCTCTATCAGGAAAATGTCTTTATCAGGGTGGACTTTCAGCAACTCTGCAGGAATTTTAGACTAACAACTGGGTGTCCAGGCTACTGAGGGCAGTGACACTCATGGGCAGGTGGCTCTCGGCTGTATATGAATGTTAATTTAAAATGAGCTTGCAAAAAATGAAAGGAAGCAGCATTTCTCAATTCTATCATCTTTGGTTCCTGACTCCAGATTTCTGTTCTGTTTGAGTTTCTGCCTTGGGTTCTCCCCATGATGGGCTGTGATTAGTCTCTCACCAGAATAAACCCTCTTCTCGCCAAGTTGCTTTTGGTAATGGTCTTTATCACAGGAATAGGAAGCAAACTGACACACTGGGAGATTCTTAATGACACTGTAAATACTACATTTTATTGAGTGATAAAATGCCCAAGAAATATGAGGATAAAGTTCTAGATAGAACTCTAACAAACAGAATTTAAGTGTCAAAGAATGTGAAAACTCTGAAATGAACCCAACTCCACACTCAGTGTCAGGAGCACTTTAGAATGCTCTGACCATTTGACATCTTCACAGCAATCCATAACTTTATTCTTGATAATAACAATATTTACAAATTGGGTTTAATACTAAAACAACATATCAATAAAATATGCTGATCAGTGCTATTGGTCGATATTGATGACACTGAATCATTGGTCAAAAGAATAAAGAAGAATATCCTGCAAGCAGCATGAATAAGGACATACATTACATATATATTAAGTATGATTTCTAAGAAGTGTATTGTGAACACTCTGCATAAGCTTTCAATATTGCTAAAGATTCAGTTATCTAATTTTCTTTAAAACAGTCTTTGCTGGTATTCTCAAGTGTTGCATTTGGAGACCCTGATATTGAGATGCATGTGTGTACATGTGAAATCCAAGATGTAATAAAAGCAATGCAATGAAATGAGGAACAGTAAAATACAGAAGAAATACAGTCACAAGATATTTGGTAAGAAAAGCAATGACAAATTGGGTCAGTAAATTAGAATTCTAAAATCAAATAAATTCCTTAATACCTGTATTATCAAATATTAAATCATATAACCACATAGAACTATTAATATAATATAAGCAAATGTTAAAACTAGGACAAAAATAGGAACTTATAAAGCATAGTAAGAAACATTTTAAACATAATAAATACATAACTTTGAATAGAAATTATAGCATTAGTTTGTTTGTCAAAGGAATAAGATCTAAAGGAGTTAAGCAAATATTTCAATGAACAAAAGCTGAGAGTGACACCAATATAGTAGAAATTGTGGAACAAAAATGAAATAAACCAACACAAATAGGATGAAGTAAAACCTTAACCATTGTGTTTTTAAGAACACATTTTAAATAGATAAATAAATTAATGTTTTGTTGCTGTGTTTATAGAGAAGTTGACAAATAACAGTAAGAAAATGACTTCCTTATGAGCATAGCAAAATACTTGGCACAGGATGATTAAAAAATTAATATTGTCTGTTTAGCTCCCATTCTGACATCTGGGAAGTCCAAATACTATGGCAGTGACTTTGTGGAGGGTCACCTGGTTTAGTTAGTGAAATGGAAGACAAGGAAGACAAAAACAGCATTGCATAAAAGATAGTTAACCTTAGAATAGTTCACTCTCTCAAAGGTTAAAATTCTGGTCAGAGACCTAACTCCCTCTGGATAGGTTGTGATCTCTCTGTGCATATTATCAACAGTACATGCATATTAAACATCTCACATTCTTAGCTCCATCTTTCTGATGGCCACATCTTATCATGAGTTTTGGTGGGGAGGAAATCATACTCGAAATGTTCCATTTTTAATATTTTATTATTTTTATTTGTTGCTCTTTATTTCCTGTCACCTTTTTCTATCATACTTTATGTTGGCAGATACATATTTTTTTGTATAAAATTAAGTTGTTTATTTTTCATCTAATAAAAAATAAAGGTTTTGATTAAAAATTGATAAATATATTTATACTTATCTATAATAAAACCTCAAATTTAATTTCAAAATATGAAGAAAAACACTTAGAAATAGAATGGGTAAATGCAATAAAAAACCATTTTAATTTTATGATTCCAGTTTAGAAAGAATCCAGAAGGAAACTGTAAGGCATTTTAAATCTTAAAACAAAAATCATGTAACATTAAACAAAATGTCAGCATCACATTTTTATGATTAAAAAGACAAATATACAGCAGAGTGATTCTACAAAAAAATGACATTTTCTATATGTGTAGATGATGTAAGTTATTGCAGAGTGAGGAAATATACGAGAAAGACGTGGGTTTGTTATTGACAGAGTGAACAAGAGGTTTACCGTATCCCCATTTTCCTAGCGTCTGTAGATTTGGAGTGTGTGATATTTTTACATTCCTTTCATCTGGGTTACTTACAAAGGCTTTACTGACTCTCTGAGTATTTATGTAAAAGGGAAATACTCTTGATTTAATCAGGGATGTAACTGTTATAAGCAGGTGAGGAGTCACATGAGAAGAAGATTGTACATAGTTTTGAGGATGATATATCCTGCTACATTCTGTTCACTGAATTCTTTTAACATTTTCTATAATGCAACCTGATTTAAACCTATACAAATTATGAGAACTGTTGCATGACATACTATCAAGCAAAGCAAAAGTCATAAAAGAACTACCTGCAACTGGGAAATAATCATTGCTCAGTTCTTTATATATGCATATATCTCTTTGTAGATACACCTTGGTATATGTTCGAGATAAGTCAATGATAGGTTGAAAGATAGATGATGGATGCATAGCTAGACAGACAAACATATACATACATACATACACACCCAAACACACAACACATACATACATACATACATACATACATACACACCCAAACACACAACACATATACATACATACATACATACATACATACATACATACATACATACATACATACATACATACAATTTGTGTTCTGATAGCTGTAGGTGACTTTGTCTGTACATGAGCATGTGTAAGCCGAAGGTCAAATTGGAATTTCTCCTTCAGTTTTTCTCCAATTTGTTTTAGAAAGAGGATTTAGGATTGAATCTAGAACTTGCCATCTTTACTGGACTGTCTTTTCAATAAATCTCTGAGATCCTCCTGTCTCTGACTAACTCAATATAGGTACCAACAAAAAAGTCTGGTTTTTACATGGCTACCAGGCATCTGAAATCAGATTCTCTTGGTTTCATAGTTAATACTTTACTTAGGGACCTATCTCCTAAGGCCTCTTAGTATATGTTATACTTTTCTTTTTCCCCACTCAACAGAAAATTTTATATACTTGATATTTACATTATGTTTTGTTAATTTTAAATTTTGTTTTTTGGTACATTCTGGTTTTTATATAATTGTATTCATAAACATATTTTGTAGTATTTTCAAAGCTCTACAAAGTCTTTATGCACTTTTTGAAAGATTTTTCTCATTTTCATTGTTATGTAAGTGGGTGTTTTGCCTTCCTTCATATGTGTCTGTGCACATCTATGACTGAAGTTCATGGAGGCCTGAAGAGGCAACAGCATCCCTTGGAATGGGAGTTAGAGATGTTTTCATCTATGATATGGTTGCTTGAGACTGAATCCTGGTCCTCTGGAGGAACAGTCAGCTATCTTAACTACTGTGCCCCTATCTGCACTTATTAAAAAGAAACTTATAATTTAAATTAACAAATTCAAAGGCTACATTTCATATCATCTTGATGCATTTATTTTTGGTTCTCACATTTTCAGCAACAGAGTATTCTGGCTCTGCTGTAGGAACACTTTCAACCAATAGTCTTTAAGAAATCAGTACACTTGGGTGTGGTCTCTTATACTATGAATGCAGCCAAAAAGCTATCAAGTCTCTTTCACTTTGGTTGGTGGATTGGGTTCCTGTTCCTAGTTTGTGCAGAGGACTGTGGTCTGTGAGTCTTCTAAATGAATAAATATTTTTTATTATACTCAATTCAGCATTAATGTGGCACTATTTTATTCTCATTCTCTTACATCTGGCACTCCATTCAGAAGAGAACTTGAGAAGGTGCAGAAGAAAGGACATTTATGGTGGTAGACAATTCTATTAGCTTTGGGAAAATGTCATTCTTCAAATTTATCAGCTTGACAGGTAGTATTAGGATGACTTGACATGTTTTTAAAGAAAACCATGGATTGGGATAAATTTAGGAACAATTTATTTTTACCTCCAGCAATGATTGAGCAAGGGCACAATCTATTGTATAGTAAAGTGTTTTTAATTATTCTGATAGATTAATTCATATATGAACACTCCAAGTGTATTTGATTCTTAAGTAACTCAAAGGTATAGCTATTAAGTTAAGATAATTAGGCAAAAGAGGTAATATATGACTCATATATCTAGGAAAGAAGTATGTGATAAATATGAAGTTTGTTGTATACTAACTGGAATTATATTTTAATATACAGAGAAGTGAACTAGATATAATACCTTGAAAGAAAATTTAAATTAATGTCTTCAGTCATGGGTAATAAAATTTGACAAAGTTTTGGATTACAGAGACTCTACCATAATGTCACATTTATCATAAGTTTATAGGAAAGTATTGGTGCACACGTTGTAGAGTACACAAGTGTAGCAGCTGGCCACTTGTTGGTTTCCGGCCATCCAGTTAGCTTAGACAAGAAATAATCACACAGAAACTATATTAATTAAAACACTGCTTGGCCCATTAGCTCTAACTCCTTATTGGTTAACTCTTACATCTTAATTTAATTCATTTTTAGTAATGTGTGCATCATCATGAGGTCGTGACCTACTGGCAAAGTTTCAGCATGTCTATCTCCGGCGGCAGCTCCATGGCATCTCTCTGATTCCACCCTTCTTCTCCCATCATACAGCCTAGTTTTTCCCACTTAGTTCTGTTCTGCACTTACCATAGGCCCAAATCAGTTCTTTATTTATTAACCAATAAAATCCACACATAGACAGAAGGCCCTTGCAAGCCACACAAGCCAATCCATCATGAATAGATAAAACCCCAAGTTTGCATTATCCATTGGAGATATAGATATTGCCTCTGACTGTCTTGAATATAAGGAAAAATACTTATTCACAGAGAAAGAAATTTGGAGAGTATATCTATCCACGTCCACCACAGTAAAACAAGGATGTGAAGTGAAGTAATCACATAGAAAAGGAATGAGAAATTATTTGTCAGAGTGGTTGTAGAAAACTCTCACATCAAACTTCTCTCCATGTTCTACCGCACACTGAAGCTATAATGAGTCTCCTTGGTTTGTCAATTAGCATTCAAATATCTAGGTTTTCTCACCTTTAAAATGAATGGGTCATAAAGAAAACACTAATTCATTGTTGGTGATAATACTTTCTGAAAGTTAAATGATCATGAAACAAGAATCTTTCTGGTACATTATAATAAATTCATGATGTTAAATGATTATTATATGTTGAGTATTACTATTGCAGTTCCTGTTCATAAGATACTATTCTGAGGCACAGGGTACCCAAATTTTAGCTCTTTGAGCCAGTGTTTCTGAACATATTTGATATATTTGCAGGTTTCTTTATTATAGTGACCCTTAAATTCATGGTGACATGAAAAGAAAAAGGGAATGCTGATGTGAAAAATTACAAGGAGTAGGACTAAAAGAGGCTCCAGGTAAGAGAAAGCTGATATTATGTGTGTATAAAAATGTCACAAAGAAACCTGTTACTTTTTATGTGAATTTAGAAAATAATAGAAAAATATACTCATCTATTTTTTATAACCAGTTTGTTGTAGCTTACCATCCTAAAATGTAAAGAAAGACTCTTAAAAGCTTATCTCTACTGAAAAAGGTTATCTTTGTTCTATCCGTACTCAGTTTATCATCAAATAAGCTTTCTCAATAAGCCTATGAAATTATGTAATGTTGCTCTTAATTTTATTCTGTCACCATTCTAATGTATTTAAATGAAAAGATTTCTAACACAGACTTGGATAAATAAACTTTCCCATAGCTATTTATGATAAATATGCTGAACAAATAAAAGTCAGTGATTTTCTTGAAACACTGTTTTAATCAGAATATATTTGAATATAATTTTCACTGTTACAATCAGATATAGAATTTGGATTTTCCCTTCCCTTGTTTTCTCTCTTTCACTCAGATTATTATATAAAAGCCTTCCTGGAGTCCTGGTATTCCTCATCTATATCGGGAACGCTATGGCTACTATCATCTGTGCTTTTGAAAGTCGAAACAAACTTACAAAGAAAGGATTAGAATAATAGGCTGAGAAAAAGAAGCAAGCAGAAGAACTACGAAATAGCTTTCTTGTTTTTGATGTTGAAAACCAAGAAATAAGCAAAGATAACAACTGAGAAATATTTAAAAGTCTGGTCATAAATTATAAAAATAAAATGCTTTTCATATTACATCTTTATTAAACACAAATACAAGCTATTTATGAAAGTTATATATGCATATATGTATATTGCAGTCATGTATCTATATTATATGTTATGTATAATTTGAATTTTATTAAACAATATCAAAATTATCCACAATGATGGAAATAATTGATATATTGGAGTTTACAATTGGGGAAATAAAAGACACATATTAGATTTTTCCCTAAAATATTTTTAAAGTTTTTTATGTCCATGTAACTTATATCATCCTTAAATCAAGTCATTTCATTTACTTCAAAATATGTTAAAGTCAGTTCTGAGTAATTGCAGTTGTTAAGAAATGGAGAATAGTTTGGCAATGTAATAGATAAGATCACACATGTACATGCCTCCATTAAAAGTTATGTGATTTATAATCACTTTCCCTATAATATGCTTAAGCAATATATCTTGCCAGATTCCATTGCCTGTATTGCTTCCACTTATAAAATCTAGGTTACGAGGTACAGGAGACAAATGTACATCCCCATTAGTGTATAATTATGTTAATCAGCTCTTTGATATTCAAAACATATCAAATAATTCCTTTAAAAAGGTATATGTATCTGATCATATTACCTTCATTTCTTCATATGACTTTATCATAAATTCATTTAAAATTTTAAAAAGTATTTCCTTTATTTTTTAGGTTATAATATATTTACATAATTATCCATTTTCATTTCATCCATAACCCTTCCATATAATCTTTCTTCTTTTTTCAAATTCATTTGCAATTAGTTGATACAATTGGTTATCCAATACCATATGAGCATTTTGAAAATCTAAGTACGAGTAATATGTAGACTGAAATGTGTGTACTTATACATTTAATAATATATATGATTATGTAAGTATATATATGTTTGTATGTTTCTGTCTAGTGATCTTTTATAGAAAGATATCACACATATTATCACCAATGAGTGTACATTAGCTGTAGAACATTTCTTAGTGTTTCTGATGGCATACAAGAATAGTGAGGGATACTATTTAAAAATTAGTAATCTTCTCAAAATAAGAGTATAATTTTCTTCTGTGGTTCATTTCATGGATTTTATATAGATAAAAATGTATACAAGTATATAATATTTACTTGTTTATTATAATTAAGCATATGCAAATAAATCTATTATATATAAAACACAAAACATAATGTCAAATCAATCTTCTACATGTTGGTCACATCTGACCATGAATAAATTTCAATGCTGAATACAAATTTTTCATCCACCATCTCTAACAACAAGAAACTAAAAAAAAAATGTACTTGGTAAGCAAATTTGAGATGTGGTTAACAACTACAGACAAGCCTAGGCATTTCAAGAATTTAGCTGTTGTGACTGCATTTATTTTTTGCTATGGAGAACAACTGTAACATGCAGCAAAATTTAATTAAAATATGTACTCTTATTGAACTGTATTTAATACACACAGGTCCACACACATGTTTATTTACACAAAAGTACATATCAATGTTGGAAGACACAACATTTAGACATCCAAGAATGCAATGAGAATTGATGAAAAGTCATAAATAAACTGTAGTACATGTCAGAATTTTACTTAATTAAGTAACTCTCCTGCTCTGTATAGAAATTACTTGATTTCACTGTTTTCTTATAGGACATTTGTTTCAATTTCTTATAATTTTTATTTTTATTACTTTTAATTATTTGTGTGCATGTGTGCATGCGTGTATGCATGTGTATGTCTGTTTCTCTCTGTGTGATTGTGTATGTGTACACATGTGTGTGTGATTGGTATATGTTATCCATAGAGGTCATTGGATTTTGGCTGCTATTTCTACACATGTTTGTGAGCTGCCTAACATGGATGGTGGGAAATAAACACTGATCCTCTACAAGAACAGTGCCTAATCTAAATTACTGATCCATATTTTCCAATATTTTAATGTCAAAATAAAACTTTTAATTATTTTGTGAATTGTAGTAGACCTTAGGAATTTATTAATCATATTTATAAAATACAGATCATTTATTCAAAGCATGTTGTTACTCATGAAAATTTTTAGAAGCATAGTGTTGAACAATTAGCAACGTATGTTGTATACTGTAGCAAATTTAATTTTACATTTTTATCATTTTATAAAAACCCATATCAATCCAAAATCTTTGAGACATGTTGTTTCATTCTTAGTCTCAAAAGAGATACAATCATAAGACCAGGGCTCAGTGGGACTGAAAAGTTTTATAATTGCTGATTTATGCCAAATGGTCATTTTAAGATGGTAAAGTCACAAGTCATACATACTTTAAACTAAGTAAATATGGTTCCTACTGATGTGGCTGCTTACATTGTGAATGAAGGTCATCAGTCAAGATGGAGGAAAGCTACATGGTTGCTATGTAAAATATCTGTTTTTCTAAACAATAGTTGAATCTAAGTTATATATACAGTATATTCTAGATAAGCATTGACTCACTTATATATTCTGTTGTAGCTAATTAAATTTCCTATGCATATGTTTTAATTATAAGCCTTTTGCTACAGTTTAAAGTCAAATTTTGTTACAGATTGTAGAGATTCTTAGCCCACATCCAATGAATTTACAAATCCTGTGATAAATACTTATGCAGTTTAATCTGTAAAATTTTACTGAAAGTGGAGCACAAAGAAATCATATAGATAAAAGATTTA
Source organism: Ondatra zibethicus (assembly GCA_004026605.1). Lineage (NCBI taxonomy): Eukaryota > Metazoa > Chordata > Mammalia > Rodentia > Cricetidae > Ondatra > Ondatra zibethicus. The sequence goes on along the minus strand of PVIU01025771.1, from coordinate 4,143 downwards.
AGAGTGAAAAGTTGTAAGGTCTTATAGATAATGGACTTTGGGATCACTTCTTTATGAGAGGCAAAAGTGCTCCATCAAATCCGGGAAATTCTGGAACTCAAATATGCCATCTTTGGTCAACAATGTATACTGAAACCAAACCATTTTCAGTAAGATAGCGAAGTTTATCAGTTGATGTGAGTCTCTTGCAGGCAGTTTGGCTGTTCTATGCTTCCACTAAGCATCTCAACTTGTCTCTAAGTATCTTTCAACAGTCTTCACTGCTTAGATATGCATGGGGAAGGAGGGACCCTGGGAAACTTGTCAGTTTCAGGGACTCCAGATACCTTTGAGATGTTTAATTCCCAACTTAAGGAGCTTCTCTGTAGTACTGAATGCTTCACCTTCCCTTAGAAGACATTGCTGTTTCACCCTTCTATCAAAATTCTCTGTCTGAAATGAGCTTCCTACAACTTTACCTATCTTTTAGCACCCTGACTTCAAGTGTCCTATTATTTCACCTCCCTTTTGGCCTTTAATATCTTATAGGTTCATTGTCTAAGATGGATTTTGTTTATCATTGAGAATATTGTACAAAAAGGGTGTTCCCTTATTTCAGGAATATTCTTTCTGAGGGTTAGCAGTGAGAAGCTGATTCAGACTATACCTTAGCAGACAATAAAACTTGTCAATAACACTCATGTGGTTGGAGTTTTGAAAGCATACAAGATTTCAATACTGAGAAGGTCATTATGTCTTGTTAAAGTTTCAGAGAGAAGCCGAGGCCAGGCAATGTATGCCAGTATCAGTTGTCCTGCAAAATTCTACTGTGTGAAGCTGTGAAAATGAAGCTCGTCCTAAGATATTGGAAAGAACGGAACCATGGGACATCTATAAAGAAAAGCTAAAGTCACTAAACATAGTAGGAACAAGAGAGCATATATGTGTCACACTGCTAACACTAGAGGGATAAAGATATTCAAAGTCCATCCTATTTTATCATAATCCAGAGTTATGAGAACCTGGACTGAAAAATGTAATGTTTCCTGTAAAGAACTCTGGTTTTTGTTTTGATATGAATATACCTTTCTATGCTCAAGACATTCTAATTTGGGACAGATGAAGTCAGGATGTTAAGTATTCTGTGCCATTTTAAGTTGAAAGCGTGCAATGTTTTCTCATTTGTAGGAGTTCATAGTTTGTATGAGATCTTGACATATAACATGCTAGAATTATCAATGTCCATGAGGACATGTGATGTTATACTGAGTACATTTTACATTAAAAGATGGTCATCGTATATGTTAAATTATTTATAATTTGCATTTACTATTTTCAAAACAGTATTTACATTGGAAACTTCCAAGTTATTCTTTACAGGCATACTTTGATGCAAGACTACTAGGTTATTCAAGGCTTTGTAACATGTTACAATAATGTAGCCTTCTGCATTCTTTTCAGTGGAAATAATCTAAAAATTTTAAGTCTTAAAATAGAAACCATCTATATGATCAATGCTCACATATTTACTTTTAATACCTATGTAAAATTGCCAATAATATTTGCTATGACAAAAAGAGATGTAATGGGAGCAAAACAGATATATATGGAAAGAATAGAATGATGGAAAAAAATTAAAATTAATAGTAAAAACAAAACTTTTAAAGAACTCGAGGTAGCAGTAATTCTACATGTGTTCATTTCCCATTCATTGCATTACTAAAACATTTAATGAAAGAATAATTTGATTTTTTTCTCCATTTTATTTTTACCACAATTGTTCATTCTACTTAATCAAAATCAAAATTCTCAACTGAAGCTTCAAAAATTTAAATTTCTGAAAATTAACCTTAAAATGTGATTTTGTATCATGTTTGAACAGCACATTAAACCTGCTACATTATATCTTGAAGTTCTGTATGACTGCTATTAATTTTGGTTGGTTGCCTTGGGAACAAGATTTCTTTCTTTTTAACCAATCCCAAATACTACCTATTTCCAATAAAATATTAAAAAATTAATGATATTTTAAACTGTAGTTTTTATCTTTTTAAGGGATAGAGATAGCATAATATATTCAGCAGATAAATAGCACCCACACATTACAAATATATGAGTAACTGCCTAACAATTTTAGAGGTGTCAATGTTACAAAGACTTCTCAATAGTTATCTGTTTTTTCTTTGGTCATTTGTCTTTCTAAGAAGTTATATACTGGATGCTTTTAGCAATAGAACTGTTTGCTCTGCTGTATTTCTTCACTGTAAGAACAAAAGTGCATATAAATATGTAAAGACTTTTAAAGTAAAATACATTTTACACTTTGCTTAATGCCACTGAAATTCAGGAGAGAAACATTTTATTATATTTTGTTTGCTAACAAATACTAAGCATTGTTGGGGCTGTATGTAAACCATTAACATTTAAAAGATATTTCAAATAAATAGAACAATCACACTAAAACAAGTGAATTAGCTTGACTTCCAGTTGTCATTTCTTTAGTAACAGATTGGTGCAGAGTCAGTTGGTACAAATGCCATGGAATAAAGTCTCAGCCACATACTTTCTGTTTCAGCTAGAATATAGTGATACACATGAAAAACATTGTAGAAAACTATGTTCACATATGCATTGCCTATACATGTTTCTATAATCTGGATTCATCAACGCCAAAGCTCAGAAGAGACCAGACATCAGGTGTCTGGATAATCTGTGGGACTTCTAGCACCAATGTGTTATTAGGCATTAAAAGCAAATGAGTCATTCAACCATGGGTGGCATGGAGGATATTTAATTGTCTTTTCCTAAGTGATTTCCTTAAATATTAAATAATAGATATTATATGATTTCAACTGTATGACAGTCAGGGCAAAGCCAATACTATGAAAACAAGAAAATCCTTTAGGGTCACCAGGGACTGGGTAGAGGAAAACTAGATCACAGAGGATATTTTTAAAAATATAACTATAGAAAATGAGTAAGTAGTAACAAAAAGGTTATATAATGCCATAAATGATCATGTAGGCAGGTTTTATGTGATGTCAAATGTGTTAGTAAAACTAAATTAATGCTAACAAAATTACAAATCTGTTGAGAGTGGGTAAGGCTCTGAGTGAAAGGAAAAGGAATAAAATGTTGTACCATTCTCTTTTTTTACAGTGAAAGAAAAAGTGCTCAAAAATTAAAGACTGTTAGGAAAAGGTACTGTGTTTTAAGATAATACACAAATGTAAGCACAAGTAAATTTAAACAAATAACTTGTGTCATGGTTTTCAATTATTTTTTTTACATTTAATTTTTTTATTATTGCATTATAAATTGTACCATTCAAAATTTCCACCTCCTCCGCTCCTCCCATTTCCCTCCTGCTTCCCCACTCCCCCTCCCCTTTTCCCCTCCAGTCCTAAGAGAGGGCAGGTTACCCTGCCCTGTGGGAAGCCCAAGGCCCTCTCGCCTCAATCCAGGCCTAGGAAGGTGTGAATACAAACTGACTAGGATCCCAAAAAGCCAGTACATGCAATAGAATCAAATCCCAGTGCCATTATCATTGGCTTCTCAGTCAGTCCACATTGTCAGTCATATTCAGAGAGTCTGTTTAGATCACATACTCGTTCAGTCTCAGTCCAGCTGGCCTTGGTGAGCTCCCACTAGATCGGGCACACCATCTCAATGGGTGGACGAATCACTTGCGGTTCTGACTTCTGTGTTCATCTTCTCTCTCCTTCTGCTCTTCAACTGCGCCTTGGGAGCTCAGTCCAATGTTCCAACGTGGGTCTCTGTCTCTATCTCCATCCGTCGCCGGATGAAGGTTCTTCTGCTCTTTGACTGGACCTTGGGAGCTCAATCCATTGCTCCGGTGTGAATGTGGGTCTCTGTCTCTATCTCCATCCATCGGACAAAATTTCTATGGATGTGATCAAGATATTCATCAGTGTGACTATGGGACAATGATAGTTCTGGGACCCTCTCCTCTGCTGAACAAGGACCTAGCTGGGGACATCCCTGTGGACACCTGGGATCTCCTCTAGAGCCAAGTATCTTGCCAGTCATAAAATGACTCCAATAATGTAGATATCTTATTCCCTTCTCCAACACCCACCTTTCCTCCATCTCCACCCTCCCACTCCCCCAATCTCTCCCTAGTCCTTCCCTTCTCCCTTCTCC
>PVIU01025770.1:0-23124 GCA_004026605.1 Ondatra zibethicus | reverse complement strand
ATTGATTAGCCTTCAATTGAGTACTCTGATATGATTGGTTTTAAATATCTAGCCTTCTTTTTGCATAGAGTTGACTAGTCAATCACCACAGTTTGCATAATTTGACTCTGCTATACAGAGTATAGTTTTTGAAGGTTTCCTCTTTGTCTTTATCTGTATAAGTTAATTTACATCTTATAACCATGTTATAACTTTTTTTCTCAATCCTGGTAGTTGTCTTTTTCTGAATTATGTAAGAAATCTCATTTAGTAAACTTTACTTGTACACTTGAAAACAATGTGAATTCTATAACTCTCACATATGGTGAAGGCTCAGCCTCAGACAAAGCAAATAGATTAAGTATCTTATTCAGGTTTTCTTTTTCAGTGGTTGTGTAGATGACTCTGTTGTCCAAGTGCTTTCTGTGTAAGCATAATTACCAAAAATCAGCACTCAGGTACTCACACAACAGCTGAAATCTGTACCACTATAGGGATAACTAAGAGAGAAGAACCCTTGGCACCTGATGACCAATCAGGATTTTGGAGTTGATTAATCCCAAACTCATTGGGAAAACTGGTCTCAAAATACAGAGTGAAAACAAATAAAAAGACTCTAACATTAGCCTCTGGCATCCACACATGCCCACAAATACAAATATTTCTCTGTTCTTAATGAGTTGTCTACTTATTCCTTAATTATCATATCACATTAAAATTAATAATCTAATCATGATTGATCAATTAGGTAGCTGTAATTAGATTTCTGAATAAGGGTTTGAATTTCTCTATGTTTTTCAATATTTAAGAAAATTTCGTTATACGTTTTATTTCATACACATTTAATTTCATTACTTCTTTATAATTTATTTCTAAAATATTATCAAGCATTTCTCTTTGCCTTTAATGGTATTATTCATTTTTTAAACTCTACTGTATCTGGGAATATCTTGCACACATTATTAATTTTTTAAACATGAAATTTTGAATGTGTGGATATAAATTGGATAACTACATGTGTGTGGGCAAGTATACATAAATACACATGTGCACATATCCACACATATCTATATGTGTATTCTCATCTTCTACTTTCAACTAGCCTTGATATTTATCATGAATCAAATTCATGAAATCTGTTTTTAATGTTGCTATGACAACCTCAGTTGCCAAATTTGTATTGTACACTTAGAATCTTTTCTTTTCTTTTTTTTTTTTTTGAGACAAGGTTTCACTGTAGCTTTAGAGGCTGTCACTGAACTAGCTCTTCTAGACCAGGCTGGCCTCCAATTCAGAGTTCTGCTTGCCTCTTCCTCCCGAGTGTTGTGATTAAAAACATGTACCATCACTGAAAGGTAAGTTCTAGTAGTCTTCGGTAGTCTGAAGTCACAGTTTTACTATGAACTTTTCATATTGCTAAGAATTAAAGCAATATGACATATAGTATCAGAACAGTAGGGATATTTTTGAACATCAACTAATTTATTTGTGTTGATAATTTTCCATTATTTTTTCTATATGACAATTATAATTGCATTAATATATCTTCATAACAAAATTTTATATATATATAAGGTGTGGTTTACAAAAAAGTTAGTGAATAGAAATATCTAATCTCATTTGTTATAGATTTTCTCTGTTAAATGTCATAAATCATTTTGCTTACATATGAATTGAAAATTATTTTAATATGTAATTCATAATATAAACAAGAGTTATTTAAACCAACTAAAAAGTACAAATATTTGGGAGCTATGAGCAAGATGAAAGTCTTCTGTACTCTTTTGTTGGTACTATGGTCACTACAACATTAACATAGGACTGTTGAATTATATTGACAGACTTTTCTATTTTCTGCTATTTTTGTCATTGCCAGGCTGCTGATATCCTTAGTGTTGTAATTATGGTGAAACTGTAATGTATTTTTCCATTTCCTTTTTATAAACAATAGAAGTTTGGAATTACATCTTTTTACTTTGTGCCTTTAAAAGAAAAAATCATCATAATTTGTAGGAGGATTATTTTGTCTTTAATTTGGAAAATATTTGTGTTTGTACATTTGAATTCCCTACTGTCATATCATATCATACTTTTGAACATTAAAATAAAGTGCTTTATGACTTTATTATGTTATAAAAATTGTTGTGTAATAGTCAAAACAATAGTAATGAGAAATAAAAAATGTTAAGTTATTCCAAAATGAGAATCAAACTCTGTATTATTTAGCCATATTATTGTTTGCATGCTTTTTCTAGGTGGCAGAGCAATATTCTTACACTCAGGGATTTACCTATACATTTACAAGTAATTGCAGATTTACACTCTGTATTTCCTTCAATGATTTGTTTACAACATTTTGTTGCAATGCTTTATTTTAACACTGTACTTATTGCTTTGCTGGCATTACATCAAATTACTTTAGGGTCATTTGTCAATGATGAAGAAAGAAAATATAATGCAGTAAGAATAATAAATGTTGCACATTTAAAACTGTTTGAAGTAACATTGAATAATATGAATCCAGACAAACTGAAGAGAAGTTTTCTAAATATATTCCTCTAGTAAACAAACAAACATTTTTAAAAAGTGTTGTTTAACACATTATGAACTACTGGGTAATATTAAGAACTGAATTTCAGTGAATACTAACATACAATTTTAGAAATGGATTTCACAAATTTTCTTGATCAATCCCTGCATATTTAGTGTCAAATTTCTCTCATAAGCATTCAGTGACATTTCCAAAGAAGATACTTCATAGTGAGATCTGTCTCTCTATCTATAATTCTTTCCTCTCTCACAGTTTTATTACAGAGCTCCAGGTTTTAATTTTTAATACAAAGCTAACAAGCCTTCCTTTCAAGATATTGCTTTGAAGCATTTCCACAATTAAAATAAAAATAGAAAATAAAAATATACCTCTTCTCCAATATAAGAAGTAAGGATGTTGTGCTAGGTAGCACAGCTTCTTGAAACCATCTAAATTTATTAACTACAGAGGAGAGGAATGGGATTATTAAGCTGGCAAAAATCATATAATTAATATGTAGGATTTAAACTAATGAGTATTATACTTTGAAGTCTCTCATATATTAGAATACGTCCTCATAAAGGATGGGAAGTAAATAATTTTGCATATAAGCATTGAAAAGGCATTCTCTGTTCTGTTCTAGAACCATTTGTATTAGAATTATTTTTAATACAACTTTATAAACAAAAGTACTTCAAATGATTGAATAATATTTGTTGTTGTACCCAAGTATTAATTAAGTACATGTGCATACACTACCATAATTTCCTTCTAATATATTGGGAAGCAGATATAAACCTATATTCTATTTGTTTTAATTAATATTGTTTTGTCTTCTTACCAAATAATATTTTGCCTTTTTGTGGAATAAATTTATATTTAGTTATTTAGATTATTATAATCCATAGGCTTATGTGATGATTCACTGAGCAATGCATATACTGTGTAAGTGTGAAAACATGAGTCTCCAAAAGTCTTATAGAACTGGGAATGTTGGCCAAGGTCTGTAATCCCTTTTCTTCTATAACAAAATAGGAGGTTGAGACAAGAGAAAATTTAAGTTCATAGGCCAACTATCTTGTCATTTGTAACTGTGAACCACAATGTAATCCTGTCTCAAACAAGATAGAAGGAAAAAAGTGACACCTAAGATTGTCTTCTGATCTCTAAGAATTTGCTGTGCTGTGTATGTAGCATACTCACGTACACATACTTACATACATACATACACACATGCATGTATCTTGTATTAATCCATATCACACACATTTTTTAATTTGCAGAATAAATCTCTAATTCAAAATATTTATATTTATTATCAGGCAAGTTACAGAGCTTTCATGTAATTGTTCAAATGTGTTTCATGATTTATTTATCCATGATCACAGATAAATGAGTTCCTACACATTGCTAGTCTAATCCACTTAAATTCACATATTGGGTGTTTATGTCATCTTTATTTCTCCTTCATTCAGAAAAATTGAAATTTGGAAATTCCTCATAACAGAGTTCTCAAAATAGGTTTTAAAATAGAACATTACCATTACTGTTTTATAAATATGAAATCATGTTTCTTGCTTAATAATTTCTTCTTTATCCTATTGCTTTTCAATTCATAACACTGCTTACTATTAAATGACCATTTCATTGTTAGTTATACTTAAGTATAGATGCATTATTAAAAGAAAACTTGGCAATATTGGTAAAATGCAAGGCATCAGTCAGCTTATTTATTTGATCCAGCACATAAAAGTGAATTTTGAAGGTTAATAGTCTTTTTGAAAGCTTTTGAAAGGTGAGGCTCAATATAGTGAGGTTTACTATATCCCTTCATAAACATTGTTTAAATCATTCAATATTACTCAACAGTCAATAAACTGAAAGTAGTGTTTTTTTCTTATTTGATCATTGATTTAATTCAAAAATACTTGGGAGATTGTATAGGTATAGACATGAATAACATGTTGGAAAGGTTAAGAACTTAGAGTTATCAGCAAAGATACCTTGTGTCGGGAAAGAAAGAATAGGATTGGCACTACAGAGAAGTGAAAATGATTTGTTTATCTTTGAAGAAAGAAGTGTAAAACTTATTCGATTTTAGATCTAAAAACTTTTCTAAAACTGTAGAGCATATAAATAAATCACTCAGACCTCCACCAGAACTTGTCCAAGGCAGCAACCTCCAGAGGAGCAGGCCTGAGGCAGGACCTCCACAGGAGCAGGTACAAGGGAGCAACTGCCAAGAAAGCAGGCCTGAGTCAAGACCTCTGTGGGACTGGACCCAAGCCAGGGACCCCAATAGGACTAGGCCCAAGCTGGGGACATCGTTGAGAATAGGCCTGAGCCAGCAAACTCCACTGGAGCAAGTCTGAGCCAGCAACCTCCATTGGTGCAGGCCCAAGGCAGTGAATTCCACAAGGGAGCCAACTCTGAGGGAGCAGCCAGAACCAGAGACCACTGTGGGACCTGGCACAATTCAAAGAACTCTGAGGGAGCAGGCCAAAGCCAGAGACCCCTGCAGGACCAGGCTCAAGTCAGGAAATCCCACAGGAGCAGGCCCAAACCAGGAACATCTGCAGGAACAAGCCTGAAGCAGAAGCCTCTGCTGGAGCAGGTCTGAGCCTAGAGCCAAGTATAAGGAGCAACAACCGAGGCAGCAGGCTTGTGCCAGAGACCTCTGCAAATCTTGGCATGAATCAGGGACCTCTGTTGAAGCAGACCCAAGCCAGTGACCTCTGCCTGAGCAGGTCCAAGGCAGTGACCTCTGCTGAAACAGCCCCTAGCAAGAAACCTCCATGGAAGCATGGCTGAACAACCTTCAGGATTGCAGAGCAACCACCAGGAGTGTCAAGCAAACTCCATCAACACTGGGTGGCTCTGGGGTGACTGGAATCAAGGCCTGTCTTCACCATGAGGAGCAATCCTCTGAGCCCTGGATTCACTAGCATCTGGAAGATTGATCAATAGAGATACAGACAACTACACCAATCAAAGGAAAAGATGGGTAGACAAGGTAAGAACACACTCAACATCACAAAGAGCAATACAACACCAACGAAAACTAGTGGCTCTACAACAATAAGACTTGAACACCCAAATATAGATGAAACAGAAGAAAATGACTTAATATAACATAAACAGCAAAATACAAGAGATGGAAGGCAGAATCACAAGTCATGAAGATATAATAGAGGAAACAGACTCATCAGTCAAAGAAAACATTAAATCTAATAAAAGTTTAACACAAAATATGCAAGAAATATGGCACAACATGAAAGACCAAACCTAAGAATAATAAGGGTAGAAGAAAAAGAAGAAGTCCAACTCAAAAGCACAGAAAATATATTCAACAAAATCAGAGAAGAAAACTTTCCCAACCTAAAGAAAGATATGCATATGAAGATACAAGAAGCTTACAAAACACCAAACAGACTGAATCAAAATAAAGTTCCCTTGACACATAATAATCAAAATGCTAAACATACAGTACAAAGAAAGAATAGTGAGACTGATAAATAGGCTTAGAACTCTCCTATTTAAACAAAAGGGGGAGGTTCTGTAGAAATTCCTACTGCCAGTAGCCTTTAAGTTATCCGTGCACTTGGGCGTGGCCTCTTATACTATTTATGCCTATGTAAAGTGCACATCCAACCTCTTTCCCAGCTGCAGGATTTGGTTGCTGTTCTCCATTCCAGCAGAGGATTGTGTCTTGTGAGTCTACCCCTAAATAAATAATCCTCTACTATTCTCAATTTTGAGCTAGTGTGGAATTTCTTTTAAGCGTCCTTCTTCATTGCGAGCTGCAAAAGAAAAAGGCCAAATAACATATAAAGGCAGAGCTATCAGAATTATATCTAAATTCTCAGTAGAAACAACAGTGAAAGATTTAAGAACCTGGTCAAGTGTTATGCAGACATTGAAAGACCACAGATGCTAGCCCAGACTACTATGCCCAGCAATACTTTCAATCACCATAGACAAACAAAACAAGATATTCCATGAGAGAATCAGATTTAACCAATATCTAACCACCAACCCAGCCCTACCAAAGTCCTAAAAGGAAAACTCTAACCCACGGAAGTTAGCTACATCCACAAAAACACAGACAATAGATGATCTCACAGCAACAAATCCCAAAGAGGGAAAACCACACACAAGAATATCATCAACAGCAAAAAACTAAAATACCATGAACTAGCAATCACTGGTCATTAATATCCCTTAATATAAATGGAGTCAACTCATCTATAAAAAGACACAGACTAACAGATTGGATATGAAAACAGATTTCATCCTTTTGGTGCATATAATAAATACACCTCAACCTCAAAGACATCACCTCAGAGTAAAGGGCTAAGAAAAAAATTTTCCTATCAAATGGACCTAATAAACAAGCTGGTGTAGACATAGTAATTTCTAACAAAAGAGACTTCAAACCAATATCAATCAGAAGAGACAAAGAAGGACATTTCATATTAGTTACAGGAAAAAATCCATCAAGAGGAAATCTCAATACTGAACGTCTCTGCCCCAAATACAAGGGCACCCTCATATGTAAAAGAAACACTACTAAAGCTCAAATCACACATTAAACCACACACACTAATAGTGGGAGGCTTAAACACCCCACTCTTACCACTGGACAGGTCTGTCAGAAAGAAAATTAACAGAGAAAAAGGGAACCAACAGATGTTATGAATCAAATGGACTAATAGACACCTATAGAACATTCCATTCAAACTTAAAAGAATATACTTTCTTCTCAGCACCTCATAGAACCTTCTCAAAAATGGACCACATACTAGGTAACAAAGAAAAGCTCAACATATACAAAAAATATTGGAATAACCCTATGTATCTTATTGGATTGCCATCACTTAAAATTACAATTCAAAAGCAACACTGATTTCAGAAAGCCCACAAACACATGGTAATTAAACAATACTCAACTGACTCTTCAATGGGATAAGGAAGAAATAAAGGAAGAAATTAAAGACTTACTAAAATTCAATAAAAGTGATCACACAACATACTCATATTTATGGGACACAATGAAAGCAATTTTTTTATTCAGACTTAATTCACTTTTAATTTTCTTGTATAAAAAAACCCTTATGTGGTGGCCACAGCTGGAGCCTGGGTCCTCTGAACAGAGACTCTGGTGTGGGTTTTCAAAAGATGGTAAATGAATTCCTGATAAGGAGACTTGGTGAACACAGTCTCTTTCCAGAGATCAGAGGTCAGGTAGCTGTAGGTCTTAGAGATGGCATCAAAGGTAGCCTTGGCACAATTGCCCAGGGTGACAGTGCAGCCCCTGGCTGATGTGTAGCAGTCATCAATACCGGCCATCATCAGTAGCTTCTTGAGCACAGGAGCAAAGACTATGCCAGTGCCTCTCAGGGCAGGTATGAGTCTCAACAACACAGAACCACAGTGGCCTTTGCATGGAATAGTGTGGGGCTTGCCAATCTTGTTCCCCCAGTAGCCTCTTCACACAGGGACATTGGAAAGCTTGGCCAACATGATGGTCCCTCAGATGGCAGTGGCTACCTCCTTGGAGCACTAAACACTGAGACCAACATGACCATTATAGTTCACTATAGCAATGAAAGCCTTGAACCTGGTCCACTGGCCTGTCCTAGTCTGGTTCTGCACTGGCATGATCTTCAGAACCTCATCCTTTAGGAATGGTTCCAGGAAAAATTCAGTAACCTCGGACTCCTTAATGGGCATGGAGAACAGGTAGCTCTCCTCTAGGGATTTGATTTTCTTGTCCTTAAGCAGGCGGCCCAGCTTGGTGATGGGAATCAATTCCTATTCTTCAGCTTTACCTCTACGAGGCCTATGGCCTCGGCCTCGACCCCTAAGACCTCTGCTGAATCCTCTACAGAAGCCACCATGGCCTCCTAATCCTGGGCCCACGTGTGCTCCGGGCCCTCTCACCACACTGGTGTCATCCGCCATTTGTTGTTTTCCAGAAGAAGAAGAAGAGGAGAAGGAGGCGGAGGAGGACGAGGACAAGGAGGAGAAGTAGAAGTGAAAGCAATGTTAAGAGGAAAATGCATAGACCTAATTGCCTACATAAAAAAGCTCGAAAAATCCCACACTAGTGAGTTTACAGAACACCTGAAAAATCTAGAAAAAAATGAAGCAAACTCACTCAGGAGGAGTAGATGTCAGGAATAATCAAACTGAGAGCTGAAATCAACAAAATAGAAAGAAAGCAATACAAACAATCAATGAGACAAAGAGTTGGTTCTTTGAGAAAAATCAACAAAATAGACAAACTGTTATCCAAACTAACAAAAAGGCAGAGAGGGAATATTCAAATTACCAAAATTAGAAATGTAAAAGGGACATAACAGCAGACACAGAGAAAATTCAGAGAATCATTAGGCCATAATTCGAAAACCTGTACTCCACAAAATTAGAAAACTTAAAGGATATAAACAATTTTCTGACTAAGTATCACTTACCAAAATCAATCAAGACAGATAAGCAAATTAAATAGACCTATAACTGATAAAGAAATAGAAGCAGTCATCAAAAGTCTCCCAACGTAAAATATTCCAGGACCAGATGGTTTCAGTGAAGAATTCTACAAGATTTTCACAGAAGAACTAATAGCAATATTCCTCAAATTGTTCCACACAATAGAAACAGAAAGAGCATTGCAAAACACTTTTTGGCTACAATTACACTGATACCGAAATCACACAAAGACATTACTAAGAAAGAAAATTACAGACCAATCTCATTCAAGAACATGGATGTAAAAATATTCAATAAAATACTGGCAAACTGAATACAAGAAGACATCAGAAAAACCATCCAACACGATCAAGTTTGCTTTATACCAGAGTTGCAGGAAAGATTCAACATAAGAAAATTTGTCTATGTAATTACCCATATAAACAAACTGAAAAAAAACCCCACATGATCATCTCATTAGATGCCAAAAAAGCCTCCAACAAAGTAAAACATCCCTTCATGATAAAGCTCTTAGAGAGCAGAGATAAAAGGAGCATATTGAAACATAATGAATGCAATATACAGCAAACCAACATTCAGCATCAAACTAAATGGAGAGAAACACAAAACAATCCCACTGGAATCAGGAACAAGTCTCACTATTTGCTGATAATATGATAGTTTACATATATGACTCTAAAAGTTCTACCAAAAAACTTCTAAAACTCATAAATACCTTTGGTAATGTAACAGGATACAAGTATAACTAAAAAAAAAATATCAGTAGCCCTCATTCACACAGATGATAAATGGACTGGCAATGAAATTAGAAAAACATTACCCTATGTAAGAGCCACAAATAACATAAAATATCTTGGAGTAACTCTAACCAAACAAGTGGAAGACCTGTATGACAAGAAATGTAAATTTTTGAAGAAAGAAATTGAAGAAGACACCAGAAAATGAAAACATCTCCCATGCTGGCATAGGTAGAGTTAACAGAGTAAAAATCACAATTTTACCTAAAGCAATTTACAGATTCAAAATCCCAGCAAAATTCTTCAGAGACCTCAAATGAACAATGCTCAACTTCATATTGAAAAGCAAAAAAACCCAGGATAGCCAACACAATTCTGTACAATGAAGGAACTTCTGGAGGCATCACAATCCCTGGCTTCACTACAGAGCTACAGTACTGAAAGCAGCATAGTATTGGCATAAAAACAGAGAGGAGGACCAATAGACCTGAATTGAAGACCCAGATATCACTCCACACTCGAATGAACACTTAATTTTTGACAAAGATGTATAAAATAGAAAATAGAAAAAGGAAAGCATATTCAACAAATGGTGCTGGCATAGCTGGATATCATCATGTAGAAGAATGAAAATAGAGCCATATCTATCCCCATACATAAAATTCAAGTTCAAATTGATGAAAATCCTCAACATAAAACCAACCATACCGAATCTCAAAGAAAAGAAAGTGGGATGTACACTTAAACGCATTGGCACAGGTGACCACTTCCTAAATATAACCCCAGTAAAACAGACACTGAGCACATCAATTAATAAATGGGACCCGCTGAAACTGAGAAGCTTCTGTAAAACATAAAACATGATCAACAAAACTAAATGGCAGCCTACAGAATAGGTAGATCACCAACCCCACACTGGACAGAGGACTGAACTCCAAAATATACAAAGAACTCAAGAATTTGGTCATCAAAAGAACATATAATCCAATAAAAAGTAGGGTACAGACCTAAATGGAGAACTCTCAGCAGAGGAATTGAAAATGGCTGAAAGACACTTCAGGAATACTCAACATTCTTAATCATCAGAGAAATGTAAATCAAAAAGAGCTCTGAGATTTCATCTTACACCTATAAGAATGGACAAAATAAAAAACACTGATGACTGCTTATGCTGGAGAGGATGTGGGATAAAATGAATACTCCTCCATTACCGGTGGGAGTGCAAGCTGGTACAGTCCCTTTGGTTATCATTATGGTGATTTCTTAGAAAATTAGGAAGCAACCTACCTTAAGACCTGGTAATATTACTTTGGGGTATACACCCAATGAAAGCTCAGTCATATCACAAAGACATGTGCTCAACTATGTTCATAGCAGCATTGTTTGTCACAGCCAGGACCTGGAAATGACCTAAATGCCCCTTGACCAAAGAATGGATGAGGAAAATGTGGTACATTTAATAAGAGAATATCACACAGCCAAAAAAAATGACATCTTGAAATTTGCGGGTAAATGGATGGCTCTAGAAAGCATCATGTTGAGTGAGGTAACCTAGACCCAGAAAGACAAATATTGTATATACTCACTCAGAACTGCCTTTTAGATATAAGCAAAGAAAAGCCAGTCTACAATTCACAATTCCAGAGAATCTAGACAACAAAGAGGACCCTAATAGAGACATACATGGATCTAATCTACATGGAAAGTAGAAAAAGCCAAGATCTTCTGAGTAAATTGGGCACATGGGGACCATGGGAGAGGGTAGAAGAGGAGGGGAGAGAGAGGGAGGAGAATGGAAAAAAGTATATAGCTCAATAAAAACAGTTAAAAAGATAGAACACTCACCTAAGACACAATGCGTAGTTAGGGCATTTATTGCCTTTTGATACAAGCATGCATGTTCAATATCCTTGACACTATCAGTCAGAAGACACCTTGATTACTCATACTGTTAAAAATTATTAAACTATTTATGCTTTTGTGTTACCTTCAAGCCTTGTAGGTTCAGTAAATGTTAACTTCTATGTCGGTTGTCACAAATGATAGAACATAACTGACAAAGCATCATACAATTATTATGCATTTCGTTACAAGCTGTTTTTTTAGTTAAACCATATATATGTTGCTTTTGATTGATTATGTTGACCGCTGCAATCTAGATCTGCATCTCAGAATGGCTTGACTAATGAAGATAGTATGCCAGAATGAAGAGTCAAAACAGGATTTCAGAAGACAAGCCATAGAATGTCTTAAGGCTAATACAGAGACACAAAGGGGATTCTATGATAGATTTATTAGTTCTTGTCTAAACATAAGTCTGGCATAGTGAAAATGCAAAACCCCCAAGTGAATCCAGTATTTGTTTCCTAT
Organism: Ondatra zibethicus; assembly: GCA_004026605.1. Classification (NCBI taxonomy): domain Eukaryota; kingdom Metazoa; phylum Chordata; class Mammalia; order Rodentia; family Cricetidae; genus Ondatra; species Ondatra zibethicus. Next base: position 11,016 of record PVIU01025770.1, on the reverse strand, counting down.
TGTCTATAAAGATTAAATATATAAAGAAAAAGGAGTGAAATAGTTATTTCTTAGTTAAGAACCGTATTGTAAAATGAAGATATATGACTATTTACTCTTAAATTTAAAGCAATTAAAATTAAATAGCAATTTCTCTTTACCATTTACATCAGTCATAACACAGTCCTTAAAGTCATTTGTGTCTCCTGACTACTGGACTGCATAGTACAGGCTGAGTTTATCCATCCCACAGAATTCTCCTTCCAGACAGTGCTCCAGCAACATGATGGGTTCAAAATGCAAAGAATAAGGCAATAGGTGTTTGCATGAATATAGAACCAAGTTAAATGACACAGTTTCCAAAGCCATAGTTCCAAGGATACCAATGAGAATGATTCATAACACAGGTGAAATAACATCTCTATGCCTTATGAACCTTTGGCTCAACCTTTTTGTGATAATAACACTCAGCGATTTGGAAGCAAAAAACCAGGTGGTTGCTGTTCTTCTCTAAAACTGAAAAATATACAAAGATTTCTGATAGTCAGTCATGGACTCTTTCATTTATTCACTATTCCAAAAAAAAAAAACAATGTGTGCAGTAAACTTTCATTGAGAAATATGGTAGGAGCTGGGAATACAAATATAAGTAACTAACAATCATTGCTGCAAGAACCCACCAGCACAAAGCACAGTTATTTGAAATGTAAAGAACTTTCCAATGTGTACTGTCATTAATACAATACTAATGTGGGAGATATTTTTGTTTGTTTGCATGAATTTTTGAGACAGAGTGTCATCTATCACAGACTTACCTAGAACGTGTTACTCCATTAGCTTTCTGAGTGGTGGGATTACAGAGAAAAGAATTTTATCATCTCTAAATTAAAATGATGGAAGTGAGAGAAAAATTGTCTGTGTGTGTGTGTGTGTATTTATGAGTGTGCATTAAAAAATACCATCAAGGAAAATAAACAGTTGATGGCAATAGAGCCAATATGGGGAATCTGTAAATTATAATTCTCATAAATTTGTTTCATCTAATTTTTTCTCACTGTCAAATACCTGGAACTATCTTTGATGTTTCCTGCATCTTCATGTCTGGAACAATCATATCTTCTACCACCTAAGCCCTTTAATTAGAGGTGCTAATTTTTCAGTTTGGCTAAACTTTTTCATCATTATTTCCTTTGATTTTACCAGTTATTTGGCTTTGATTTTACTTGCTGGGATCTTATTTCCCTATTAGATATTTTTCTTGATGTGAATGTTTTCTCAAACCCTTCCTAACCCACGTACTGATTTGATATTTTTTTTTCAAATTGTGAACACAGGCAAATGATTCCCAAAAGCTCCATGGATAAATGAAACTGCTGTAGGATCTTTCGTTCCTTGTTGCATTTAAATATGCAATGCCAGCTGCAAAATTTGGACCATACTTCATAGTTCTCTGACTAAGCATGTTCCTGTTCCTGTTCCTTCTACCATCTTTGCTTTTGTGAACATGTTCCCTAAAGCAGTCACTGCTTGTATGGCTTTTTGTTTTGTCATATTAGGCATCATGTGCCACATCAAGAGGCAACCACACTCCTGCTTTCAAGCTTTTCTTCTGAGCTAGACAACGTTTCTATAAAATTCAGACTTCTGTGCCAGTCTGTCAGTGTGTGAAAAAGACAACAGTGAGACTGGGTCTTGACACAATTTCTTTTATTGCTAATTTCATTCCCCTGAGCAGTGAGAATTGCTTAGAATATTCTCTTACAAGTCTAAGAACTGGTCTGCAGTAGTTGAAAGATCAAAATATAATTTTATTTTTAACCAGGAAGTCCATACATTTTCCTGTGAATTTATTAACTATGTTAAACTCAGTATTGATTTGTACCTTGAGAAAATTCAATATTTTACCATGAAATTATACATGATAAAAGGAAGAAATTTCATTAATGTACACTAAGTAGTAATTTAAACACATATTTGTCTTTTTTATTAATTAAATTTATTTATTTACGTTACATCCCATCTCATTTCCCCTGACTCCTCCCCAACATTTTCTTTGTACCAACTCCCCTGTGCCCACCATTTCAATCAACTACTCCATTTCTGCTCAGAAATGTGTAGGACTTGCATGGATGTCAACAAAGCATTATATATCAAGCTGAATTAGAACTAAGCTCTCCCCGCCCATTGTATTAAGGCTATGTAAGGTGACACAGTATGAGAAATAGGTTCCCCAAAGCAAGCCAAAGTATTAGGGACAGTCACTACTCATGAGTGGACTAGGATTCTCATGAGTGGACCAAGCTACATACTGTTTCAGATATGTAGAGGGCCTAGGTCAGTTCCATGTATGGCTCCCTGGCTGTTGGTCCAGAGTTTTTGAGCTCCTTTGAGCCCAGATTAGTTGTTTCTGTGGCATCTCTGTGATGGGCAATAATGTTGGCATGATTTCTTAATCTAATTCCATTATACAGTGGTTCTCAAACTTACTAATGCTGTGATAATTTAATACAGTTCTTTATGTTATAATGACCCAAATCATAAAATTATTATCATTTCTACTTCATAACTGTAATTTTGTGACTTTTATTATCATTATGTAAATGACTAATATACAGGATTTCTGAAACATAACCCCAGTGAAAGAGTCATTCTACCTAAAAGGGTTGTGATCCATAGTTTGAGAACAGGTACATTAAAAAGTTTAAAGTAAAAGAAAACTTCACCTAAACGTGCTTTCACCATTCCACGTGGTCATTGTACTGGCTTAGTGATACAAATGACATTTTAATACAACATTATTTTTAATACTTCAAATTATTTTTCCTTGAAAGTTTTCATGTGTCTTCTAACATTTTGGCACCAGTGGGTTACCTGTATAGTCTTTTCCAAAACCATACAACTAGATTTTGTTTATTAAAGCAACTAGGGGATTTTATTTTTCTGAGATGTCATATTTGTATATTTTTAAAAATGCATACTATTTAAACATCTGTGTTTATACCCATAGACAAATGCTCCTTTCATTATTTATATAAGAATCTTCTATTTGCAATGAGTATTATGAATTCAAAGATTCTTGGCAATCACAGGAGCTAACAATTAGAGACAGTTGAGTGCTTTGTCCTAAATAGAATTCATAGAACCCAAAATATATCATGGAAGAAGAAAAGAAAGAATATAAGAGGGTAAAGCAGTGTGTAGTGCAAAATTATTTTAAGATATGTTATATTTATTTCTGCTGCTGAACATTTGTTGAATGATGCAAGGATATGTTGCATTGTTTTATGTTGCACTTGTTTAACTCTGTTAACCTGTCTAAAACACATGATTGGTCTAATAATGAGTTGAATAGCCAATAGCTAGGCAGGAGAAAGGATAGGCAGGGCTGAGAGATAAATAGAAGAAGAAATCTGGTAGTAAAAAAGGAACAAGAAAAGAAAGAAGAGGATGCTGGTGGCCAGTCACTCAGCCTCACATTCAGGCATGGAGTAAGAGTGAAAGTAAGATATATGAAGTAAGGAAAGAAAGAAATCCCAGAGGCAAAATGTAGATGTGATAATTTAAGTTAAGAAAAACCAACTAGAAATAAGGCAAACTAAGTTGGGCATTTATAAATATGAATAAGCCTCCATGTGCATTTTTTATGGAGTTGGGTGTCAGGGCCCCAAAAGACTCAAAGAGTCAAAGTTTCAAAAAATAAAAAAACAAAAACAAAAAACTGAACAATAGTAGTGAGAAGAGCTTTGAAATACATCTTCGTTTGACACAGTTATTCCAATCACCAACACGCAGCAAATAAATTTTCCTCCATCAAGCTGAGTCACCAGTCATAAGTGGGGTGAAATAGGAAGCCTACCATTCCTTCCAACTACTGACCACTGATGGGCTCTGGAGGCAGCAAAGTCATTATCTTCATATTATCCACTGTGAGCCTTTCAGGCTCCACCAAATATTTACATACTTATGCTTTCCCAGACATTGCTATTTAAACCTAGTAGGTCACAAAATAAAAAAAAAATACATAAGAAATAGAGAGGAGGTTGAGATGACAACGGTGGGAAAGATGTAAGAGAGGGCGAGAGTAGCATGTTTTACTATATGTAAGTCACAAACTTGCACCACAGGAACCAGAGAAATTATATCAAGAATAGGATACTGTTGCACAGGTGAGAAAGATTCCTCCTCACAAGCTAAAACACAAAGATTTTTGCATTAAGCGGGAAAATCATCAGCCCATTTTGTTGATGTAGAGTCAGTCACTGAAATACGTTTCTTGAACTCTAAAGCTTATGAAATGCACTTAGTAGAAGTTTGATACTTTTTATTGAAACAGTTTCAAAATTGAATTTTTAGACCAAAAGTAGCACAAATTGTTTCCCTTAAAACAATTTCAAGTGTTCTTACTGCATTAGGGAAGACACTGAATTGATCAGGTGAATATTGAGAAGGTTAACAATAGAGATGATAGTTAACAATTTTCTTCTTCTGTCACAGTTTCCTCACTCAGGTTGTTCAGGATGCATCACCAAACCTACCTGTGTTTCTGGCCTCCTATTTGCAGTTACCTACAAGTCCATTTCCTCTCTAAGTTTGATCTATTCTTTCTTAACACTTTGGGTCAGGATCACAAAAGTGTTGCGAAATTGATTACTGAATTAGAAATGAACAACAACTAATTAAAATTAAATTGCTGAATTTGTGTTGTTTCTGGAAGGCTTGGGTGTGCAGTGGTGTGTGACCTCAGTGCAGTCTTCAATCTTAACATGCAGTGTGCACACTCTGCACATGCTGCCATGCCTTAAAATGCTAACAGATTGCATGCACAACACTTTGGCTGCAAGATCATTGCAAAGGGTGATAGATTTTTTTCTCTGTACATGCAAAACTTTTTGCTCTTAGAACTATAATTGTTTAATCATGAAAAACAAAATATTAATGTTTCCTTATCATTATTCAGTAGAAACAAATCACATTAGCATATATTTGATTTGTTTAAATATTCAAATTGAAATGTTTAAATTTAAAAACTACTGTTTAAATTTTCTGAATTAAATTTCATGAAACATTATTAAATAAATTTTTGCTTGATATTAAGGTAGAACTTCTAACAATTAATGAAATAATCCTGAATGTATTCCTATAATTTGTGGTATATATTTATGTGAGACCTCATTTTAGTATTGATAATTTGAGAATAAATGGCCAGCAATTTTAAAATCATTGAAAATGCACTATACATCTTGTACAGTATCAAATATTATAAGAATTAATTCCTTAAGTACTAATAAATGAGTACAACACAGTTCTTTGCAAAGCTGGTTTTATCACCTTTAATAAGCTACAACTTTATATAAATCAAAGAACTACATTAGGATATTGTTTTCTATAATATATTATGAAAATGTACATTCATTTTTTTACACACATACACACACACACACATATATATATGTTCTTAAGATATACAAAATATGTGGAAGAGACCAAAATTTTAAAGTAGTCCTCTACTAGTTCAATTCCAATTTTCTTAGAGTGAATTAATCTCAAAATTTCAGTCACTTTTAGCATTAAAACAAAGACTACTACTTACATTTTTAAAATATCATATTATGTTTTTTGAATAGGTCTGTTGGCAGTGTGAAGAGTCAATTAAAAAGCAAGAAATGAGGAGAAAGAAAGCTAAGAAAATGGTTTATAATTAAACTAAGTTGTACACTTTGAGGATACATGGAACATGCAATACTTCAAAGTCTTTATTTTCCTCTATGATCCTTTATACTGTTGGTCTATGGGAAAAAAGCCATATTTTATCTTACTCTTTGTAACTTGATGCTCATCATAGACATCAAAATATAAATAGTCCAAGAAACATTTACTAAGTATATAATAAGTACATTAAAAATATACTGTACTGGTGGCTGCAGGTAGGTACAGGAATTACTAAAAGAAGGTAAGCCTCTGAAAGCAAGCTCAGAAAATAGGTGGCTTTTAATATGGACCTTAATCTTAATAGTTGGCAATGAATGCAACATTATATCAACAATAATTAAAGAAAATATGGTGAGTTTGAAGGGAATTATGGGAGAAATTGGAAGTGGAGAGGGGTGTGTAGAATTAACACAGGAATTATGTATAAAATTATCAAAGAAATAAAATTGTTCAAAATAATTTGAAAATTGCACTCCAAGGCTCACAAAACATTGTGGAAATGGGGGCAGAAAGAATGTAAGAGTCAGAACACAGGGAGAACGGATATAATATGCCATCTTCAAAGCACAGCATAGCTATCTGTGTTATAAATGCATAGAAGTACTAGTTCCTGCACTAGACCTGCAAAAACAAGCCCTGTAAACTGTCAGTCATGGATCATGGAAGCAAGAACTGATGGACCCCAACTATTGCTGGCTGAACTCATGGTTTATGAGATATTCTGAGAGAGGAGGCATGATTGTCTACAGCTGCAAAACTACTGGTGAGCTGACTAGGCTCCAACAGATAGCCCTGATGCTACAGTTACACAGACAGCCTTGGCTAAATTCAGGTTATTAAACAAATAAATAGATAGTAATTTGTGGAGAAGATTTTTAAGGAAAAGCCAGAGGAGGGGGGGATAGAGGGAGATGAGAAATGATTGTAGAATAACAGTAACTAAAATACATTGTCATTGTCTATATGCATGAAATTGGCAAAGATAAAACTTAATTTAATTTAATAAAGAGCAACTAAATAAAAGCAGCATTTAAAAATAGCATAAAGATGCTGACAATAAATCAGCAGTATAATAATTTGGACATTAAAATTAGCAAACCTTTGTTCATTGGAATACACTTTAAGGAATGTAAAATGTAAATGACATAGTGGTAAAAGGTACTTATGGAAAATATCGCCAAATCATGCAAAATCAATCATATTTAGGCTCTTTGGATCCCTTAAAACATTAAATAAACCTTTAAAATGATGACATTTTCTGGTAGACATTGACTAGAAAAAGAAACACATACAAGAATTCAATATACCATCACAGGATTTGGTCTATATTGCCCAAATTTTCTAGGTCAGCACCAAGTATGTAAGACACAGGAGTGAATTTTGAAGTTTATGTACTATTGCAAAATCTGAGTATCTTTTGATATGTGCTGCTTAATGTAGTTTTGGAAAGAAAGGTCCCAGAACCTTCTTTTCCTATATTACCACAAAATTTGAAGAGTGAAAAAAAAAAAAAAACTACCATGTTAACCTAGGAGTCAGGTGGGTCTCCCAGGAAGAAAGAAGACTGATGCCACTGTATTCCTATGTTAGCCATAGGCAAAACTGCCACCAGATGCCTATATCAGGTTCTTCATATTTATGGCATAAAAGGCATAGATTTTCTTCTGGTAATTAAGAGTAGTGGATTTTTAAGTTGCCACGGTAATGAACTTCTCAACTTTAGTGGGTTGGTCATTCATGAATTCTTCTTTGGACAACGTGGAAAATAATAATTTTGAAGTTTCATTGTTTGACTGGCAGTGAACATGCCCCTTACATCTGTTTTCCACAATCATCTTCCCTGCTCAAATCAAAGATTTTCTTCTTACTGGTAATGTTGGCTGAGCCAATGTATTGATTACATTCATGGATTTAGTTACTAGGAGTATCTCTAAGAGGCTGCCCTTAAAAGCATCTATTTTTACTTAAGATTTGAACTATGACTTGTATATATGTAAACAATTTCTATAAGAAATTTTCTGCTCAAATTTCAAAGGTGCCTTCAGGAGTATTAAAATAAAAATACATCTCTTCTTCAAAAATCTAAATTTTCCCCTACTCTATTCATTTTCCTCTTTTAATACATGGGAAGGTAAACCAGAAAAAGGTTGAACCTGGCAGAGCTTTTAAAAACCCAACCTAGTGTCATTGTTGATGGGTTCTCCATCTGCCAACTTTCGCCGCCACATTCAGAGAGTCTGGTTTGATCATATGCTCATTCAGTCCCACCTATCTCTTCTGCATGTATTATCTTTTTGAGAACTGAGTCTTTTTGAATGCACTCCTTCCTAGGCCGGGAGGGATGGGGGTGGGCCTTGGACTTCCAACAGGGCAGGGCACCATGCCCTCTTTCAAGGAAGAAGGGGAGGGAGGAGGGGTGGGGGGGTAGTGGGAGGGGACCGGAAGAAGGGGAAGAAAGGTAATAATTTTATTTCTTTAATTATGTTCTTGAATGGAAAAAATAAAACAAAACAATGTATGGAAAAAACAAAACAAAACAAAACAAAAAAAAAACCCAACCTAGGTGGTATATTTGTTCACTGGAATCAAAGTTTCTACTTTAAATGTCATGAAGTCTTGATCTTACGCAAAGAAATACAGGCAACTAATGTTATCTAATACTAAAAGTTCAGCTTTGAAAACATATATACAAGTACAGCGTATATATGCAAGCATCGACAATTAACGAACAAAGAGGCCATGAATTTAAAAGAGCAAGAAGGAGTTTGTGGTAGGGCTTGATGTGGAAAAAAGGAAGATGATAAGTGTAATTATAGGGTAATCTCAACTTTTTAAAGTAAAAGAAAAAAAAGGATAGATAGTATAAGCTTAATGTGACTTGTAATGTTTAGGATCATCTCACAAAGTTTCTAGATAGTACTGAAAGGATGTGGAAGCAAGCAAAGAAGGGGCCATATGTGGACATTATGGAACTATAGGATTAAAGCAACTTTGATTATAAAACACAACAAAGATAGCAATAGCTGTAGAAAATGTATTCAAAAACTAAAATCAGTAATTTTAATAAACAAAAAGTAAACCTTCATTTTCATGTTGGACTTTTTCTTCTAACACCTTCTGCAGAGCTGGATTTATAGATAGATATTGTTTAAACTTGACTTTGTCATGGAAGATCTTGTTTTATTCACCTATGGTGATCAACAGTTTTCCCAGATATAATAGTCTGGGCTGACATCTGTGGTCTCTCAGAGTCTGTAGCACATCTGTCCAGGGCCTTTTGTCTTTGTGAGTCTCAACTGAGAAATTGGATGTAATTCTAACATATCTTTCTTGATATGTTACTTGGCCTTTTTGTCCTTGTGGCTTTTAATATTCTGTAGTGGGTGGTTTATTGTGTGGTGATGGGGACTTTCGTTTCTGGGCTAGTCTGTTTGGTGTTCTGTCAGCATCTCCTTTAGTTTAGAAAAGTTTTCTTCTAGGACATTGTTGAAGATATTTTCAGAGTCTTCTCCCTCTTCTAATCCTATCATTTTTGGGTTTGGTCTTATTACAGTGTCCCAGATTTCCTGGATGTTTTGGTTCAGGAACATTTTAGATTTAACATTTTCTTTGAAAACTGAATCTATTCCTTCTTTCATATCTTCTACAGCTGAGACCCTCTCTTCCATTTCTTGTATTCTGTTGGTGATGCTTTCATCTATGGCTCCTGTTCTTTTACTTGGAATTTTTATTTCCAAAATTCCCCCTTCCCTCACATTGTCTTCCCTTGATTGCTTGTATGTCTTTTTCAGGTTTTGAACAGTTTTATTTGCTTTCTTTTATTGTTTTTTTTTCTTGACTTTCTTTAAGGAATTTATTCATTTCCTTAGATGTTTGTATTTTCCTGAATTCATTTCCTCCTTTTGGAGCCTAATCATCTTCATAAAGTTGATTTTGAGGTCATTTTCTTGTGCTTCTGTTGTGTTGGAATATTAAAGGCTTGTTGTAGAGGATAGATTCTGTTGGTGACATATTGCCTTGACTGTTGTTTCTTGTGTTTTTATACTGATATCTAGACATCTGGGCTTAGGAAAATTAAAGACAAATTCTGAGGTTGTCTTTATTGGATGGGTGTTTTCTTCCTGGGTTTCTGTTTCATCTCTGATCTTCTGATTTATTTCACATGGGCTTCTTCCATGCTGTTTGTTCTCTGGTAAAGTGAGGAGACTCTGACCCAGTTGGAATCTGGGAAGTATTGTAGGCAGGCAGCCTACCTGTACTTCTCCTATTCTATGTGGTCTCTGAAGGAATAGGAAATCTTCACCCCAGTTGGCGGATGGGCTTTCTGTGGTTGATCTGGTCTCTGATAGAGCTAAGGATTCTCCACCCCAGTTGAAGCCTGGGATATGGTGACTATGAGGGAGAAGGGCTGGCATAAGGGTTTGGCATAAGCCAAGATAGTGAGAGAGTGTGGAAGCTTCAGGGGAAGGAGGCCTATCTGGTCTTTCCTAACCTGAGAGGTCTCTAGCCAAATCTTTATTTTAAAAGCCATTTTTAATTACAGTGATCCAAGGTTCATACACACTGAGTTTAGACAGTTGTAAGAATATTGTCTTTCTAGCAGTTTCCTTATTTTTTAAATGATGATCCATTTTAGTCCTTGCCTCTTAGTGTTTATCAGAGAATTGTAGGAAATCAGTCATTAAAAATTATGGTAAAAGTCAAACCGGCTTCAAATTCAGTTCTTCAAATATTTGTCATGCCTATTGATGTTGACTGGGTTTTTTATGAAACACTCAGGAAAAGTCATGACAATAATTTTTAGCAATCTCTATATTGTTTTAATAAATTACCATAAATCCCTCCCTGTTAGATATTTAAATCTGCTTCTTTAACATAATATTCAGAGTGATCATATTGTATTCTAATTTCCTTAGTGAAAAATACAGCATCATAACTAATTTCATACCCATTTTGATACCTATTTAAGCCTTTCTTCAAGTGGAAGACCTGATTTTCCTTACACACAAATTTTCATTTAAGAATTTTAAAGTTTCTCACTGCTCTGTGTCCAAAGGCCGAGTCACAAGATCACTGTAGGACTGCAGCATTGTCTGACTTTTAGCTCCCTTTTAAAGAACCCCCATCACTCTCTCTATGCTTTCATATCCTCAAGCACATACTAAGCTTTTGCAGATTACATGAACTTTATGTCACTTTTAGGGGCTTGAAAGGCTTTCTTTTTTGCTTCATACCTATTGGTCACTGTTTCTGTCGTGCAGGCTAGCTCTTCAGGGACTCTTACACAGCTTTAGCTCTACTTTCTATTGCTGTAAGAAATAGACTCAA
>PVIU01025769.1:0-23149 GCA_004026605.1 Ondatra zibethicus | reverse complement strand
AAAAAAAAAAAAAAAAAAAAAAAAAAAAAAAAGAAAAAAGATAATGGGAGTGAAAGATGGGGTAAGATGACATAAAATGCTTGATGCCCTCGTGATCTCCATTAAGGGCTATAGGAGCCACGGCTCATACAGATGCGACTGCTGATGTGATTGACTAATTCCCCTTCCACTTCTTCAGGGATTTGTGGGGTTTTGCTTTACAAGTTTCATGCTGTAAGGAAATAAGTGAGTTCGTGCTTGACTTGACTCTCTGCTGTGTCTGATTGTCTCCAGGACATGGGGGCTGGGTGGCGAGTGGCACACTTCCCCTCCTCAGCCGGGGCCAGCCATGTGTGGCTGGCTCAGTTCTTTGGTGGGGTCTATAGAGGGACCCTGCAGCTGGTGCCCGAATAGGGACAGGGCGTTCAGCTGAGGCCAAGAGGTTGGTTGGGGTAAATGAAATGTTCAGTATGGATAATACAACTTCTAAGAAAAATGACCCAGCCCTTAAAGCACTGTATTACATGCTGCAGTCAAGGGGGCTGGAGATGTCCAACCAGTAATGCTATCAAGACATGGGAGGTTATTGTGCTTCTTGCCCCCTGGGTACCCAGTGCTAACCACTTTTCCCATCTAACTTGGGAGAGGATTGAGTGTCTGGCAATGGAAAGAGAAAAGCATTTTGGTATACCTCTGCCTGTATGTTTTTTCTCCACCATCTCAGGGCTTAAGGTGACCTTTCATGCTAGGGCCTGCCCTCCCTGCTAAGGAAGGGGGTAGATCCTAGGACCCTGAAAGGAAAGGGGGGAAACAGCCCAGAACTGTTGAAAGAGGAGAAAAAGAATTGGGAGGAGTTTAATAGAGAACAAGCTGAATGCACAGCTGAGCAAACGGTGGAAGGTAAAATGAAAGTAGAAATCACTGACTCTGAGGACAATGAGGAAGAAGGTAGCCAACCATGACCATACTGCCCGGCAAGGTCGAGGGGGGGTGGGGGCATAGAGGGCCAGAGGGAGTCTATGAGCCCTATGCTGCCCTGAGAAGGGAGTTATGAGACCTGGACCCTTATGGCCAACCCCGCCCAGGGGGAGGGGAGCAGGGAGAGGCCACTTATGCTGAGGCTCACCCAGTTAGGGTTATCTGGCCTTGGGGAGAGAAAGAGGTGGGGAGGGAGGATACTCAGGCTTTCCCAGTAAATCTTGCCCCCTTCCCTGAAAGACCCCTAGAATGGTACCCCTGGGAGGCAAAGGACGTAGGACCCACAAAAGGCTGTTATGGAGGATATGCCCAACTCCCCCTTGGCCCTAACTTTGCTACAGGAGGTTACATCCCACCCCTGTGTCCCTAAGGACTAGATGGATCTGGCCAAGGCAGTACTGTCTAGCACTTTTGTACATTAAATGTTATGCATTCTACAAGGAGGAGTGCCATGTCCCAGCTGAGTCTAATCGTGAAGCCTACCCCATCATCCCCATCATGTAGGGTATGCTGACGGGTACTGCTGATGGGTTCTCCACTGTTGCAAGGAGCCTCTTGTTCATCCCGGCTGCTCAGAACTGAAATAATCACACAGACACTGTATTCATTAAAACACTGCTTGGCCCATTAGTTCTAGCTTCTTGTTGGCTAACTCTTACATATTAATTTAACCCATTTCTATTAATCCGTGTATTTCCACATGACAGTGGCTTACCAGCTAAAGTTCCCAGCATCTGTATACAGTGGCTCCATCGCTTCTCTCTGACTCCTCCCTCTTCCTCCCATGCTATAGGCCAAGCCAGTTCTTTATTCATTAACCAATAAAAGCAACACATAGACAGAAGGACCTCCCATACCATTTCCCTTTTTCTGTTTAAACAAAAAGGAAGGCTTTAACTTTAACATAGTAAAATTACATATAACAAAATAGGTATCAAATAAGAATTACAGTTACAATATTTATATCTACTTTATCCTTTATCATAACCAAGGAAAACTATAATTATAACTATAAATTCTTCAACTCCATCAAAGACTCCAGAAGGATATAATCATACCTAAGTTAACAGGAAGTACATTGTAAGCAACTTCCAAAACTGTAGAAATGACAGAGACATCTTGGTACCTGGACAGTCACCTGGACACTGTTCTTCAGTACTGTTGGGGCATGTATCTTCAGCCTATAGGCCCATAGTATACAGCAGACTTTTCCCAGAAGCAGGAAATTTCAAGACAGTTCTGCCTATATTGGCAGTTTGTCAGTCCCTTTTATCTTCTATGTCCAGCAGAATGTCTAGCAGACTCTTTCATGAAGCAAGAACCCCGAAGGATCATCTCACCTTTAGGCAAGATCAGCATTCATTTCTCTGTGGATCCTGCATGTCCAGTTAAGCAGTCTAGGCAAGAGCAGTTTCTTGCCCAAATGGCTAACCAACTCCATAAGGAGCCTCTTTGATGCCCATCTTCCTCTAGAAGTAGCTTGGGGCTGCCAGGAGCAGATGTGTCTCACTGTCATGAAAAGTCCTAAGTTCTTAAACCTTTAAAATACCATATTCTGAAGGTCTCTGATAGATTTGAAGAATACCTATTTATCTGAAATATATCTCTCTACATCTAGAAAATCTAACTAACAAGCTTGACTATTATAGTTGACTATTAACCTATATTTCTTAATTACACATTGCATTTTTTAAATGAACTATACAATCACAATACCTTAATCAAGAGCAGAAATATATATATAACAAAATTGACCTTAAATTTGTATCAATAAACCAAGATCCATATCAATGCAAATTATTCATACTTATATCATATCCCCCTTTAAATGTAAACAAATCTTTAAGGACAATATTTGGGAATATGAGCATAGTTTCTCCAAACTGCTTCCTGCTGTTTATTGAGCAAAGTATTTTCTTTGTGGGGGTGTTTACAGCAACCTTTCAGGGGGTCTTGTTCCATCAAACCACATTGGTCTGGAAGCAATCCACAGGTTTCATCTTCTGTGAAAACAAAAGAAGAACCTCTTTTCCAAAGTAACAAATCCTTAGACTCAAATTTTGGAATCAAGATACCTTTATGTTAGTTTAACTTAGCAGTTCATACAATGAAATGTTTCTCTGTACTTAGCTCCTTCACAGTCAAAAAATTCAAAGATAACACAATAATAAACATAATCCAGACTCTTTGTGAATTTTCCATTTTTACATGGTTTATTTTTCTTTACTTCTTTTAATCTATGACTATCTGTACTCTGTCTCTTTAAAGACTTTACCTTTTTTAATTTTAAAGCATTAACTTTATTTTATGATTCTCTATACTCTTTTTCTTTTCTCTCCAAAGCCTGCATATATCTAACACTCTGACTCATCTGGATTGTCTTTATTGCATATCTGCAATTCTTTATTGTCCAGGAGTGCTTTTTAAAATGCTAAGCCCTTCTTAAAATTTAAGCTGTGACATTACTAGGTCAAATATGGTACTGCATGATTGCTCCACCCAGTCCAGCATGGTGGGGCCACTTGTGCCTCTGAACCACATACACTGTCCCACTTCCATGTACACAGACAGTCTAAGTTGCCATCAAGCAAATCGCAGCACACCGCTCACAAACCCCATCCAAATACTTTGTCTCCTGAAAGAGCCAGTAGTCAGCAAATGCACTGGCAGCATGTCCCAGAAAGCCTGCATTTTAAAACTGCATGACTTTTTTCTTTTACTACAGCTGAGTCAGGAAAACCTCTCTTAAAGGAGCTATGCCTTTGCTTGCTTCTAGCAAACAAAACCTATCCAAGAAAATGCTGCTACCAAATCATGCTTAACTCTGGTTTTTTTTGTGTGTGTGTCTAGGATTACTTTTTAAGCTTTCTCAGGTTTTTATGTGAATGTAGTGACCCATGTTGGTGCGCCAATTGTTGCAAGGAGCTGCTTGTTCATCCTGGTTGCTCAGAACTAAAATAATCACACAGAAACTGTATTAATTAAAACACTCCTTGGCCCATTAGCTCTAGCTTCTTATTGGCTAACTCTTACATATTAATTTAACCCATTTCTATTAATCTGTGTATTTCCACATGACAGTGGCTTACCGGCTAAAGTTCCCAGCATCTGTCTCCAGTGGCTCTATCATTTCTCTCTGACTCCACCTTCCTCCTCCCATGCTATAGGCCAAGCCAATTCTTTATTCATTAACCAATAAAAGCACATAGACAGTAGGACCTCCCATACCACTCCAGTGGTATCCAACAGGCAGCAATAGCTGACCCTACAAACACCAGGTTCGGAATGCAGGTCTTGCTGCCTGGTACAAGCTGGATGAGGGACTCACCAAGTCCCCAATAGTAGGGATGTGGCAGAAACCTGGTGAATCCTTGATTGAATTTATAGATAGAGCCCAGTAGAGCATCAACCGCAAGTTACCCACTGGGGTCTTGAGAGACCAGTTTGTTAAGATTACCATGTGGGACGAGATGAACACTGCCCACCACATGGCTTGCATGGTGTTGAAAGAAGCCTCCTTGAATAGGTGGATAATAGCTAGCCAGGTCATTGGGACCACCCACAAACAGACATAGGCTCTGCCCGTGGCACTATAGGTCCAGAAGGAGTCAATCACCAAGGCCCTTTCCAGGGCCCTGATGGTTTGGAATCTGGGATGGGGTGATCCTACAACAGGGAGAAGAGGGGCCTGTTTCAGATGCAGAAAGGAGGGTCACTTTAAGAGGGACTGTCCTCAACAACCTTCCATGCCCTTGGAGGGGTAATGTTAGAGCTCGGTGAGGGAGGGGGACCTCCACTACCCCTTGTTTTAGATGCAGGAAGGTATACCACTAGATGAAAGACTGTAGGTAAAAATTTGATCTGGAAGGGAGGCCTCTGGGTCCTTTAAACTAACTACAGGACATCCTCCAGCCCTGTCAGCCCAAGGAGGAGATCCAATGAAAAGGGAGATATTCTCTAGGCATATACCCAAAACCCGGGCACATTGGAAAGTGCCAATAGTAGAGGGACACTGCCCCCAAACGAGTCTGGTCATAGCGGGGCAGAAGTTTTGCCTCCTGGTAGATTCAGGGACAGACAGAACAATATTAAGGAAGGAAGAGGTCCCCCCCATTGGGAGTTGACTATAGGGCCCCACATACTGGGGGTAGGGGGCAGGACACATTCCCAGGAGACAGCAGCTTTATTGGAGTGAGTCAGTCCAGATGGAGAGCAAGGGAGGATCAGCCCTCTAGTGGCAGAAAATCTTACAAATAATTTGCTAGGCCAGGACCTTCTGGCCCAAATGGAGGTGATCCTCATGACTGACTATTGGGCCTTCTTTGATGACTTCCTGGAAGAGGGGAATTGGCAGACAGGGAAACATGGGAGGGGAATGATTCCTTGGAAATACAGGTCCTGGGAGTAACAACATGATAAGAGGCACCACCCCCAATCCTAGAGGCCACTGTCCACCTGGTTCTGGCAATTAGATGGTAGCCCAGAAACCCTATTTGGGTGGAACAGTGGCCTCTTGCCCAGCCTAAACTGAAGACTCTTGATTCTCTGGTTCAGGAGCAACTACAATTGGGACATATACACCCTTCCTGGAGTCCTTGGAATACCCTGTTTTTGTAATTAAAAAGGCTAATGGAACCTAGCACATTCTACAGTATCTAAGAAAGATAAATGATAGAATGGAAATAGTGGGTACCCCTTTGAAGGGCCTCCCCTGCATCCCTGCCATTATGGCTGATTTTACTCTTACTATTCTAGATATTAAGGACTGCTTTTTCCTCCATCCCTCTCCACCCAGATGATTGTGCCAAGTTTGTATTTTCTGTCCCCCTCTCTTAATTACTCTAGTTCAAAAGAGATATATGAATGGGTCATGCTCCCTCAGGGAATGGCTAATAGCCCTACTTTTGCCAAAATGACCTAGCTTCTTTGCTAAAGCCAATTAGTAATAAAGGAGGAGCACTTTTATATATGTATATGGATAATCTCATTGTAGGATACCCGGATGCCTGACAGCAACAGGTTCTTTTAAAAAAAAAAAGTACTTTACCTCCTACATAAAAATGGGTTTAAGGTAGCTGTAAACAAGGTCCAAGAGGTACCCCCTTTGAAAGTCTTTGGGACTGACCTCACTTTGTCACATGTGAGCCCCCTCTGGCCTAAACTGGACATCCCCACTTGCTTGACCTTGCCTCAGCTTCAGAGCATTCTGGGAGAGATAAATTGGATCCTACCTTGGATCCCTAACCCCAAGGATGGCCTTGCCCATCTTTTTGTCCTCCTTTGGGGAGCTAAACGTAATGAATGCTTTACACTGAGCCCTGAGCATCAAGCATTTTTTTTCACAAATTCACGATGCAGTGAAAACTATGTTACTGAAGTGGTATACCATTGACTTGTCCCCATCATTTTGGATCTTTGCTGGGATTACCCTGTTCTTTGCTGTCCTAACCTAGGATGGTGAGTCTGTGGAATGGATTCATTTTCCTTGGGGGCAGCCCCGAGGGTATATTCCTGGGCAGACCAAACCACAGACACCATTATTAGAGGAAGGTACCAGTTTCTTTGACATGTTGGGAGGGAGCCTCAGGTTATAATATTCCCTTTTAGATTAACAGATGTAGATTGGCTTATACAGATGCATGCCACTTTGCTATATCTCTCGAGAGATTTCAGGGCAAGCTTGACTCTCATTACAGTCCCTCTTCCTGGGCAACACTGCTCTGGAGACTACCGTTAAAGGCTCCCTGACCTTTCTTCCCAAAAACCTTCGCCAAATGCTATTTATATCTTTACTGATGGTGGCTGTGCCAGCTCAGCCTATGCAGCCTTTGAGGAGGGTTCAAAGAAGCCAAAGATGCAAAGATTTTCCCTACTGAAGGATCCTCCCAATATAAGGAAATGCTTGTTGTCATTCTAGCAATTTGAGATCAACATGAGCCCCTTAATCTTTTTTTCCCCCACAGGGCAGGGTACCATGCCCTCTTTTAAGGAAGCAGGGGGAGGGAAGAGGAGTCGGGGGAGCAGGAGGGGACTGGGAGAAGGGGAGGAAATGTAAATTTTTTTTGAATGGAAAAAAATAAAAGAATAAGGAAATCAAAACAAAAAAAATGAGCCCCTTAATCTTTACATGGATAGCCTATATATGGCCAACCTGATGCCCCATCTGCCCAGGGCACATGTCTGCCTTGATGTTAATCCTATTTCCCCCTTATGGTTATATTGTGGGACCTGCTGGAGGGCTGAGCCCACCCCATTCATATTCCGCATATGAGGGGGCATTCACACTCTCTGGTTTTTTATCACAAGGCAATTCTCAGGCAGACAGACTGGCCTCAGGCATCTGCACCATGACGCTACAGGTTACACAACTACATGAGTTTACACATATTAACTGGAGAAGGTTACAATATAAATAACCACAGATCCCCATTAAAGACCTTAAAAAGATTGTTCATACTTGCAAATTCTGCCAGCATTACCTATGGGTAGCACCATTACAAGCTTCTGGTGTAAACCCACAGTCGTCTTGAGCCAAACATATTTGGCAAACTAATGTTAGTCATTTTGCACCTTTTGTTAAACTTCAATATGTTTTTATTTCTATAGACACACATTCTGCAGCATGCTGGGTTATAGCCCACACAGGGGAAAGAACCAAACAAGCCTGTTCACATTTCCTACAATGCTTTACCACATTGGGCATCCCTATCAAAACAAAAAACCGATAATGGCCTATGTTTCACCAGCCTTTCAGGACTTCCTTTAATCATGGAACGTCACTCATTCCACTAGCATCCCTTATAACCCCCAGGGCCAGGCTATTATAGAAAGACATCACCAATGTCTCAAAGAACAGCTTTTAAAACAAAAAGGGGGAGACAGCTCCCATATACAATTACAATTAGCCCTTCTTACACTTAATATTTTAAATTTGTCTAGATTCCAAAGACACTGGGGACATCTGAGCCCTAAACCACATTTACAGGTAAAATGGAAGGATCCACTCACATATCAATGGAAGCCCCTGACCCATTACTCACCTTGGGGAGGAGATATGGATGTGTATTCCCCATTGGGGAGATGACACCAATATGGATGCTAGCTAGGAACCTTAAATTCTTTTCCTCCCTGCCCACACAGGAGAATGCCCAAGAAACCAAGGCCCCCTGACCAATAAGGAAA
Organism: Ondatra zibethicus; assembly: GCA_004026605.1. Taxonomy (NCBI): domain Eukaryota; kingdom Metazoa; phylum Chordata; class Mammalia; order Rodentia; family Cricetidae; genus Ondatra; species Ondatra zibethicus. The sequence goes on along the minus strand of PVIU01025769.1, from coordinate 15,010 downwards.
GGAAGACCCTTTGGTGGTGACTGCTGGTCTTCAAATGAAAGAAAAATAATTCTCACAACAAACAGCACCAAGTGGTCTGATCCCTTGAAGAGCACTTATGTTCATTGGCTATTTCAGATGGAGGCTACGCTACTGATGTTCCTACTGGCCCTGATGGTGACAATCACCAGCCTGCAGAATTCCCACCAGCCACAGAGAGTAAGATGGGAAGTGATTAGTGCTGGCACTGGAGAAGACCTAAATGTGACTGAGAGGGATATAATGTCTAATTCCTGGTGGCCAGAGCTCATCTTTGACCTATGTTACCTGGCCAGGGGATCCTGGGATGTGGGAGATTGCCCTTTCATGAAGGGCAACTGAGTGCAGGAGCAAATGAGGGTGTATCCTGCCTCATACTGCTAACCCACAGTGTCCAGAATGCTCCCATATTTTAAAAAGAGGCACTCTGCAGCAAACAACTTTCTACATGTGTCCGGGGAGCAACCAGACAGCTAAGGACCTGACCAAATGTGGAGGGGCAGACCAATTATACTGCACAGCATGGGGGTTGTGAACAAACTGAGGCAGGATATTGGATAACGCAAAGTCCAAATGATCCCTTGCCCCATAACTGCATGCAACCCTCTATTCAGGCAAATCTCAGCCTATTGCTCTAATCCCAACTCAGTTAGGTTCACAGAGGAGGGAAGAAAAGGGGGAAGAAAATGGGACACTGGAATGTTATGGGAGCTTAGACTCTACTAAGCCAGTTATGATCAAGGGCTGCTATTCTCCATATGGAAAAAATTGTCCCCTCTGTGAAGCCACTAACAGGGGGGCCCTTCAGGTGCCAGACTCTTTGCCTGGTAAGACTATGGAGGAGACTACTACCCCTCCACCCAGGGTCACAAGATCACAGCCTCCACATCTCCAGCCATGGATAGGAGGGCCCACTGCCTTGGTTACAGAGGATCTTATCTTTTCCGTGATACAGATGGCCAATCAGGCCTTAATTTCTCCAGGCCAGATCTTACCTCAACCTGTTGGCTATGCCTACATCATAACCCCTTCTTCTTCAAGGTGGATGGGTATAATGGGACCTATTATAAGGAGGACAAACATGGTAAGTGCCCATGGGGAAACCTGTTACAACAAAAGACTTCTGTCATGACTTTTCCCTTGATCTTGGAAAACATGACATGTGTCCCAATGGCCAACAAAAACCCAGGTACAATGGAAGGACTGTGAGGTAGTTAATTCCTCCTCACATTGGTTATGGCCTAGGGAAGAGGGAGTTTATTGGTTATGCCACTGGACAGGACTTACACTCTGTATCTGTAATGATCTGTCCTGTCCCTTTAAGAGACAAGCCATGCCCACTCCCTCCCCTGTCTACTGAGGCAAGCTGATCTTCAGCTTCCAGCCTGAGTCCCTTCCTTTTCTGTCTCCTTCTCAAAGAGGCAACTTTTGTCTCTCCCCACGTATCCCTTTCCCTCTTCTCTCTCTCTCCCTCTCTGCTCTCCCCCCTCTCCCTTTCCCCTCCACAACCCACTAAATAAATATCCAACCTCACTTTGCATGGTGTGTGTATTCATGTTTCTGTCTGTCTCTCACCTGCTGCGTGGCTCCCTGCCTGGGACCAGCTGCCTTTGGAGGCCCAATGCAGCCACTAGGAGAACTATGCCATCCCTGTCTGGGACTGGCTGCTCTAGGGACCCACTACCCACTGCCCTTGCTTGGGGACCTGCAGCGTTTCTGCTGCTGCAGCCACTCGGGGATCCGCAGCATTTTTACTTAATCCATTACAGTATCTACTGAGAAACTATGGTGGCACGGAATGATTCCTGTGCCTTGGTGGTGATGCTCCCTCATGTGCTGTTCCATAGTGATGAAGAGGTCATAGCTTGCCTGCTGCCTCGAAACTGGAGAGACAGCCACTGCCCTCACTCTTACAGCCATATTGGGGATAATAGAAACAGACTTAGGGACCACTTCTTTAGTGGTTCAACAACAAAAGTTTCAAGAATTTCTGTATCAAATAGACACTGATCTCAGTAGGATGGAAACCTCCATTAGCTATCTACAAAAATCTTTAGATTTCAATGGCCCAGGTAACTATGCAAAATAGGAGGGTCTTAACTTCCTCTTCTTGCAACAGGGAAGAATATATCAGGCCATGAGAGAATAATGCTGCTTCTACACTGATCATTCAGGGACAGGCCTGCATAACTTAGGTGAAGTTGAGAGGGGAATTAAAGATAGAAGGAGGAATGTCTTGATATCAACAATGATTTGAGTGGTCTCCCTGGTTGATCACCTTGATCTCCACACTGACAGAGCCACTGGCCCTCCTTTTCCTGGCCTGCACTTTTGGGTCTTGGATTTGGAGGAAAATAGTCACAATTTTAAGGGGTCAAAAACATGAGCTTCAGCTTACGGCATTTCACCTCCAATATGATAAGCTTGATGGCAAAGACTCCTCCCAAGTTTGAGGGAGAACCATTTCCAAGGTGCCCAGGAGACTGAGGCAAACCAAACATAAAGGTGCCTGCCAGAACCTAAGCTAAGGTGGGTGATTAAAACAAAAAGGGGGAGTTGTGGGCTGAATGGAGCACACAGGAGGCTAGATTGGCCAAGTTAGCACCAAAAGCATAACAGCTACGCTAAAAGCATAACAGCTACACCAAAAGTGTAATAGCTAGAAAAGGTGTGAAATTAAAAATAAACAGTGACGTTACAAAGCCCGTGAAAAATATTTCCAGCCAAGATGGCACAGAAGGGGAGCAAGGTAGGAGGAGACCTGACTTGTTTACAAAAATGATAATTGGAGTTAAAGATGGGGTAAGATGACATAAAATGCCTGATGCCCTGCTGATCTCCATTAGGGGCTATAGGAGCCATGGCTTATGCTGACGTGATTGGCTAATTCCCCTTCCACTTCTGGGATTCGTGGGGTTTTGCTTTATAAGTTGCATGATGTAAGGAAATAAATTTGTTCCTGTTTGACTCAACTCCTCATTGTGTCTGATTGTCTCTGGGACCTGGGGGCTGGGTGGCTAGTGGCGCCCTTCCCCTCCTCAGCCAGGGCCAGTCATGGGCAACTGGCTCAATTCTTTGGCAGAGTCTATAGAGGGACCCCGCAGAGTACATTTAAGTTGTTTCCATTTTGGAACTATTATGAATAGAGAGGTATTGAACATAGCTGAGGAAGTACCTGTGGAGTAGGATGTTGAATCTTTTAGGTATATTCCAAGGGGTGCTATTGTTGGGCAATGTAATAGATTTACTTGTAGATTTTTGAGGGTGCTCCACACTGATTTCCACAAGGACTGTATCAGTTTACAGTCCCACCAACAGTGATTGGGGGTTTTCCTTTCCACACATCTAACCAGAATTTGTTATTAGGTGTTTTCATGATTTTAGTCATTCTGACTAGGATAAGATTAAGTCACAAAGGTGTTTAAATTTGTATGCCTCTAACTACTAAGGATGATAAACACTTTTAGAATATATTGCTTAGCCATTTTTATTTCATTTCAGACCCTCTGTTCATATATATAGACAATTTTTAATTGGTTCATTTTTTTCCTTTTGTTTTTGTAAGTTGTTTATATATTCTGAGTACTGATCCTCTATCAGATGTACAGATGACAAAGAGTCTTTCCCACTCTGTGGGTTTCCTCTTTGCTATATTGATTGTTTCATTTGCTGTATAAAAGCTCTTTATTTTTAGGAGGTCTTATTTGTCAATTGTTGGCCTTAGTTCCTGAGAGAATGGAGAGAATGGAGTCATATTTACAAAGTCCTTTCCCACACTTGTGGGTACTGCCTATATTTTCTTCTAGCAGTTCCAGTGTTTCACGTTTCTCATTGAGATCTTTGAATTATTTGGGTTGATTTTTGTACAAGGTGATAGCTATGGGTCTAATTTCATTGTTCTACATGCAGCAATCTAGTTTTCCCAGTACCACTTGTTAAAGATCTGTCTTTTTTCCAATGTGTCTTTGTCAAATATACAATGAATATAGTTACATGCATTTGCATTTAGGTGTAGGACTTTATTGATACATAAGTGTTTTGTACAAGCATCATACTGTTTTAATTTCTATAGATCTTTAAAGTACCTTGAATCATGGGCTATCTAATAACAACAACAACAACAACAGAAAACCCTAGTGCCAGGTAGGGGAAACTTTCCTTTTTCTTGTGGATCCAAGGGATTCCAAAAAACAGTGTTAATTACCACCATTACTCTTGTTTGACTCTCATAACTAGAAGCAAGGCCCTATTGCTTAAGACACTATACACTTCAGACACAGGACTTGGAGGAATTGATCTGGAATTCATCTGAAATACTCTGAAAGGTGTTTTTCAAGCTATTAGGGAAGAAAAGCAATAAACAATCATTCCAAGCTCTAAAGCCTATGAAACACAGAAATGATGAGCATGGCAAGATATACTCAAGGGTGAAATAGCAGGACTTGTCTTGGAAGTACCTAACAGTGGTCCAATTGAACTTAGTGCCTGCTTATAGAAAGAAATTTGTGTCTGATACTGAAAAAAAACAGTCAAAAAACAAAAACAAAACAAAAACAAGTGATCCATTTGATGACCCAGGACCAGAACAAAGGACTCAACATTATATCCCTCAGATAAATCTGCTGACTCATTCAAGTTGTATGTAAAAGAAGCCAGTTTTTAAAGCATTTCTGTTTAATTTGGGAATAGTAGTCTATTTTATTGGTGTAAACCCATTTCATGATTTACACATTTATTTTTCTACTTTTTATTGTTTGACTCTTTCATGCATTTATATAATAAATTTTAGCTGATCTATTATCCCATCATCCACACCCTTTCTTGCAGAAATCATCTTCCCAATAAGCCCCTTTCCTCCTTTTGTGCTTTCTACTTTTGTGTGAGTCACTGAGTTAAATTAGAACTGCTTGCCCACATGTGATTGCTGGGGAGGAGCAAGGGAAATTTAGAGCAAGTCAAATCTACCAGTAGTTACACCACCAAAGAAAATGACATTCTCATTCCCCAAAACAGGTAACTGCCAGTATTTTCTCAGCGAGGAGTGGATACTCATGGTTCTCTCTGACAACAACAGTTAACTACCAATAGTCCTCCAGGGATGGATGAGGCCTCATTGTCCTCACTTTCTTTCATGATGAAATGTTGAAGGTTCAGTTTCCAAAGACTTGTGCCAATAACTACAGCTGCAGTGAGATCAGCAGTGCATGACTATATCATATCAGAAAGACATCCTTTTGTTGTACATCTTCCCATCCTCCTACATTCTTTTCTCCCTCACTTCCTCAATGTTCTGTGAGCCTTGGAGTTTGGATAGTGGATATAACTGAAACTGAATACATAAAGGGGGGCATGAGTCAAATAATCCCAAGCTAATTCCAAAAGATTCCAAGAATATTCTTTATTGTAAGGGAAACCTCACAGAACAGGAATGGGTGGTTCAACCTCAAGGTGTGGAGCGTGGGAACGAGAGAGAGAGAGAGAGAGAGAGAGAGAGAGAGAGAGGAGAGACAGAGAGAGGGAGAGAGAGAGACAGAGAGAGAGGAGAGAGACAGACAGAGGGAGGGAAGGAGAGAGAGAGAAAGAGACAGAGAGAGACAGAGAGAGAGGAGAGAGACAGACAGAGGGAGGGAGGGAGAGAGAGAGAGAGAGAGAGAGAGAGAGAGAGAGAGAGAGAGAGAGTTGGGCAGGCTGGCAATTTTCTCTGGGTACCAAAATGGTCATACCCCATCTGGTCCAGCCTCTTAAACGTCAATGGCTGAAGGAGGTTCCCTATAACTTCTTCTTTTGTCTAAATAAGAGAGCTCTGAACTCAATACAAGACTATATAAACTAGGAAGAGATAGCAAGTATAAAACTAGAATTACAACCAGCATAAACAATATTAAGCAAGGAACACATGCTAAATGTTTTAGTAAACATTCTATCCCAAGGAGTCTAAGTCTTGCATTGCAAATGGCTTGGCTAGATCATAAAAGGAAAGTAACTATGATTACCTAATCTTCAAACCCATCAAAGGCCTGAGAAGGGAGATAATATTACTTGAGTAGGCAGGAAGTACAATCAAACAGCTTCCAAAATGTTCAGGATATGACAGAGACAACTGGCTGCCTGAGCAATTACACAAAGACTCATTCCCAGTATTGAATCAAACAATTTAGGCTAAGGCCTAGAGTAACTGACAGACCATTTTCGAAGGCAGGGAAATTTTTAGAACCATGATACCCTGACATGGCAAGGTTTGACAGTCATTTTTTTTTTGTATCCTGCTTTTCTAGTCCAGGCACCATGTACTTTGTCAGTGGTTGAGGCATTGGCAGTATCTTTCCCAAAGGCCAGTTGTGTCAAGAAGAAAACAAACTCCAAGTGGAGTGTCTATGGTGCTCAACATTCTCTCAGGAATAGATTGGTGCTGCCAAAAGCAATCTTGTCTCACATCAACAGAATTGTAAGTTATTTAAATTCATATTTTACACAGATCTTTGAAGTGGTTGACCCTACACCCCGGCAAGTTTGCCCTGTCCTCTGTGGGTCCTTGGAACACCAGAATTCTCTCTTCCTGTGCTAATATCGGAGGTCCAGATGGATCAGAGGTCCAGACGACACTTCCTCTTCCTGCACTGAGATCAGCTATCCAGAGGGGTGACTGTGTGCAAGACTTCCTGGGAGGTCCCCACCTGCTGAGACTCCTCTGACTGCAATCAAAGGAAGAGATGGGCAGGCGCCAATTCAAGAATTCCTCCAATAACCTGAAAAGCAACATAACACCAGAAACCAGCGAGTATGAAACAGGAAAACTGAACAACCTAAGCCAGAAGAAGTAGAAGAAATCAACTTTAAATGTAACATTATGAAAGTGATAGAGATCTTTAAAGAAGAAGTGAAAAACTCCATCGAAGAAAGGGATGAGAAAACTAACAAAAAGATAGAAGAAATGAATAAATTCCTCAAAGATACCCTAGAAAACCAAGAAAAAAGCAATCAAACAGGTAACAGAAACAGTTCAAGACTTAAAAACTGAAATGGAGGCAATGAAGAAAACAGAGGGAAGGCTGGAGATGGAATCTGGGTAAAAGATCAGGAACTGCAGAGACAAGTATAACCAACAGACTATAAGAGATAGAAGAAAGAATCTCAGATGCTGAAGATACTATAGAGAAAATAAATTCATTGATCAAAGAAAACAACAAATCCAACAAATTCTTAACACAAAACACCCAGGAAAACTGGGACACCATAAAAAGACCAAACCTAAGAATAATAGGGCTAGAAGAAGGAGAAGAAGCACAGCTCAAAGGCCCAGAAAATATATTCAACAAAACTATAGAAGAAAACTTTCCCAACCTAAAGATGGATATGCTTATGAAGGTACAAGAAGCATACAGAACACCAAATAGATTGGATCAAAAAGGGACATCCGCTCACCATATAATAATCAAAACACAAAACATACAGAATATAGAAAGAATACTAAGAGCTGCAAAGGAAAAAGGCCAAGTAACGTATAAAGGTAAACCTATCAGAATTACACCTGACTTCTCTATGGTAACCATGAAAGCCAGAAGGTCTTGAATAGATGTGCTGCAGATACTAAGAGACCATGGATGCAAGCCCAGACTACTATACCCAGCAAAGCTTTCATTCACCATCGATGGAGAAAACAAAATATTTCAGGATAAAAACAAATTTAAGCAATACATAGCCACAAACCCAGCCTTACAAAAAGTACTAGAAGGAAAACCACAACAAAAGGAAGCAAACAACACCCATAATAACACAGACATATAACAGCCCTCAGCCGGCACAACTCAAAGAAGGGAAACACACAAACTCTACTACCCTAAAAAAATGACAACAGTTAATAATCTCTGGTCATTAATATCACTTAATATCAATGGACTCAATTCACCTATAAAAAGGCACAGGTTAAGAGAATGGATAAGAAAACAGGATGCAATATTCTGCTGTTTACAAGAAACATACCTCAACCACAAATACAGACATTATCTCAGAGTATAGGGTTGGAAAAAGGTTTTTCAATCAAACAGCCCTAAGAAACAAGCGGGTGTGGCTATACTAATATCGAACAAAATCGACTTCAAACTAAAATCAATCAGAAGAGATGGAGATGGACATTTTATACTCTTAAATGTAATAATCCATCAGGATGAAGTCTCAATCTTGAATATCTATGCCCCTAATATAAAAGCATCCACATATGTAAAGGACACATTACTAGAACTCAAAGCACACCTCAAACCCCACACTCTAATAGTAGGAGATTTCAACACTCCTGTCTCACCAATGGACAGGTCAGCCAGAGAGAAACGTAACAGAGAAATAAGAGAACTAACAGATGTAATGAATCAAATGGACACAATAGACATCTATAGAACATTCCACTCAAACAGGAAAGAATATACCTTCTTCTCAGCATCTCATGGAACCTTCTCGAAAATTGATCACATACTCAGTAACAAAGCAAACATCCACAGATACAAACAAATTGGAGTAACTACCTGTGTCTTATTGGATCATCATGGAGTAAAGTTGGAATTTAACAACAATTACACCCCCAGAAAGCCTACAAACACATGGAAACTGAACAGTCAACTTCGGTACCACTCCTGGGTCAATGAAGAAATAAAGAAAGAAATTAAAGTCTTCCTTGAATTCAAAGAAAATAAAGACACAACATACCCCAACCTATGGGACACTATGAAAGCAGTGCTAAGAGGAAAGTTCATAGTACTTATTGGCCACATAAAGAAAATGGAGAGGGCACACATTAGAGACTTAAAAGAATACCTAAAAGCTCTAGAAGAAACGAAGCAGACTCACCCAGGAGGAGTAGAAGACTGGAAATAATCAAACTGAGGGCTGAAATCAACAAAATAGAGACACAGAAAACAATCCAAAGAATCAATGAAACGAGGATCTGGTTCCTTGAGAAAGTCAACAAGATCGACAAACCCCTATCCAAACTGATCAAAGGGTGGAGAGGGAACACTCATGTTAGCAGGATCAGGAATGAAAAGGGGGACAGAACAACAGACACTGAGGATATGCAGAGAATCATTAGGTCTTACTACAAAAGTCTGTATTCCACAAAATTGGAAAATGTAAAAGAAATGGACAGATTTTTAGATAAATAACATATACTGAAATTAAATCAAGACCAGGTGAACAATTTAAATAGACCTATAAGTCTTGGGGAAATAGAAGTTGTCATCAAAAACCTCCCAACCAAAAAAAGCCCAGGACCAGATGGTTTTAATGCAGAATTCTACCAGTACTTCCTAGAAGAGCTAATACCTATACTCCTTAAGGTGTTTCACATAATAGAAACAGAAGGGTCATTGCCAAACTCTTTTTATGAAGCTACAGTTGCCCTGATACCAAAACCACACAGAGATGCAACCATGAAAGAGAATTACAGACCAATCTCACTCATGAACATCGATGCAAAAATTCTCAATAAAATACTGGCAAACCGAATCCAAGAACACATAATAAAAATCATCCATTATGATCAAGTAGGCTTCATCCCAGACATGCAGGGCTGGTTCAACATACGAAAATCTATCAATATAACATATCATAAAAATAAACTGAAAGAGAAAAACCCATATGATCATTTCATTAGATGCTGAAAAAGCATTTGACAAAATTCAACACCCCTTTATGATAAAGGTCTTGGAGAGATTAGGGATACAATGTTCATATTTAATATAATAAAATTAATATACAGCAAGCCGACAGCTACCATCAAATAAAATGGAGAAAAACTCAAAGCGATTCCACTAAAATCAGGAACAAGACAGGGCAGTCCACTCTCCCCGTATCTCTTTAATATAGTGCTTGAAGTTCTAGCAATAGCTATAAGACAGAATTAGGAGATCATGGGGATTCAAATTGGAAAGGAAGAAGTCAAAGTTTCGTTATTTGCAGATGATATGATAGTGTACATAAGTGACCCCAAAAACTCTACCAAAGAACTTCTACAGCTGATAAATACCTTCAGTGATGTGGCAGGTTACAAGATCAACACAAAAAATCAGTAGCCATCCTATACACAAAGGATAAAGAAACAGAGAGCGAAATAAGAGAAACATCACCTTTCACGATAGCCACAAATAGCATAAAGTATCTTGGGGTAACACTAACCAAGGAAGGAAAGACCTATTTGACGACAACTTTAAGACCTTGAAAGAAATTCAAGAGGACACCAGAAAATGGAAGAATCTCCCATGCTCCTGGATTGGTAGGATCAATATAGTAAAAATGGCAATTCTACCAAAGGCAATCTATAGATTCAATGCAATCCCCATCAAAATCCCAACAAAGTTCTTCACAGAACTTGAGAGAAGAATAACTAAGTTTATATGGAAAAACAAAAAGCCCAGGATAGCCAAAACAATCCTATACAATAATGGAAGTTCAGGAGGCATTACCATTCCTGACTTCAAACTCTATTACAGAGCTACGGTAATGAAAACAGCTTGGTATTGGCATAAAAACAGAGATGTTGACCAATGGAATCGAATGGAAACCCGGATATTAATCCACAAACCTATGAACAACGAATATTTAACAACGAAGCTAAAAGTATACAATGGAAGAATGAAAGCATCTTTAACAAATGGTGCTGGCATAACTGGATGTCAACCTGTAGGAGAATGAAAATAGATCCTTACTTATCTCCATGCACAAAACTCAAATTCAAATGGATTAAAGACCTAAATATTAATCCGACCACACTTAACCTGATAGAAGAGAAAGTGGGAAGTAGCCTGAAATACATGGGCACAGGAGACCACTTCCTATGTAAAACCCCAGTGGCACAGACAATAAGAGCAACAATGAATAAATGGGACCTCCTGAAACTGAGAAGCTTCTGTAAAGCAAAAGACACTGTCATTAAGACAAAAAGCATCCTACTGAATGGGAGAAGGTCTTCACTAACCCCACATCAGACAAAGGTCTGTTCTCCAAAATATACAAAGAAGTCAAACTAGACATTAAAATGCTAAATTACCCAATTAAACAATGGGGTAATGATCTGAACAGAGTATTCTCAACAGAAGAAATTCGAATGGCCAAAAGATACTTCAGGTCATGTTCAACTTCATTAGCCATCAGGGAAGTACAAGTCAAAACAACTTTGAGATACCATCTTACACCTGTCAGAATGGCTAAAATGAAAAATACCAATGATAGCCTATGTTGGAGAGGATGTGGTATAAGGGGAACATTCATCCATTGCTGGTGGGAATGCAAACTTGTGCAACCACTTTGGAAATCAGTCTGGTGGTTTCTCAGGAAATTGGGAATCAACCTACCTCAGGATCCAGCCATACCACTCTTGGGAATATACCCAAGAGATGCCCAATCTACTACAAAAGCATTTGTGCAACTATGTTCATAGCAGCATTATTTGTAATAGCCAGAACCTGGAAACAACCTAGGTGCCCCTCAACTGAAGAATGGATCAAGAAAGTGTGGAATATATACATATTAGAATATTACTCTGCAGTAAAAAACAATGACATCCTTAAATTTGCATGCAAATGAATGGAAATAGAAAACACTATCCTCAATGATATATCCCAAATCCAAAAAGATGATTATGGTATGTACTCACTCATAAGTGGACCCTAGCCATAAACAAAGAACATTAAGCTCAGAGCTCACAAGCCTAGAGAAGCAAAATAGCAAGGTGAACACAAAGAAAAACATATATAGGTCCTCCTGGAAATTGGAAGCAAACAAGATCGCCAGGCAAAAGGTGGAGGCATGGGAATTGGGATAGGGGTGTAGGTAGGGGTGGGGGCTGAAAGGGTTAGATGAAGGGATGTACTGGGGAGATCTTGGGGGAGTGAGAGGGTGGAGATGGAGGAAGGGTGGATATTGGAGAAGGGAAAATATATCTACAATAAGGAAGTCATTTTAGGATTGGCAAGAGTCTTGGCTCTAGAAGGGATCACAGGTGTCCACGGGCATGTCCCCAGCTAGGTACTTGGGCAGCAGAGGAAAAGCTGCCTGATCTAGCCTTGTCCTATAATCACATTGATGAATATCTGGATCATCACCATAAAAATTTCATCCGATGGATGGATATAGAGACAGAGACCCACATTCACATCAGAGCAATGGATTGAGCTCCCAAGGTCCAGTCAAAGAGCAGAAGGTGGGAGAAGATGAGCAAGGAAATCGGGACCGGGAGAGGCTGGTCCACCCACTGAGACAGTGTGCCTGATCTAATGGGAGCTCACCAAATCCAGCTGGACCAGGACGGAATGAGCATATGATCAAACCGGAATCTCTGAATGTGGCTGTCAACGGGGGCTGACTGAGAAGCCAATGATAATGGCACTGGGACCTATCTCTTCTGCATGTATTAGCTTATTGGGAATCTAGTCTATATGGATGCACACCTTCCTAGGCCGCGATGGAGGGGGGAGGGCCTTGGGCTTCCCACAGGGCAGGGCACCCTGTCCCCTCTTATGGAAGCAGAGGGAGAGAGGAGGGTTAGTGAGGGAGTGGGAGGGGACTGGGAGAAGGGGAGAAAGTGTAAATTTTTGAATGAAAAATAAAAGAATATAAAAAAAGAGCCTGATTAGTCTGACTATAAGCATAACAAACATGAATGGCTATTGACCTATAATACTTAATACCTGTTAACTGAGAGACTAAGTCTTTATATCAGAAAACTAAACAACCTTTAAACAACTGTGGAGTAAATGAGGACAATGACCTTATAATTTGAACAATGTACATGTATTTTGATCAGAGGTAGAAATATATAATATAATATGATAAATATATACTAAAAATTGTATCAATATATATCTGACAAAATAACTTTGCATAGGTGTACAAATATTGTAAACAGAAATAGGAGCATATTTAATATAACAAATAAAATTTGAACCTCTTAAATGTCATGGCCAAAGGAGATTTCCCATCATATACCTGCCTCTTTTATCTTTCGAGAAAAATTGTCATTGTATATCACAGGCCAATCATGAATTACATTCCTTCTCCCTCATCCTTAAGATAGGAATGGAAACATATGATATTACACTCACTTCCATCATTTATTAAAGGACACTGTATTAGCATTCTCGATAACAGCCCCAATGCAAGATATATCTCTATCTATCTACCTATCTGTCTGTCTGTCTATCTAGATGTATAAGTTTATATATTTATATATTTATACACATATAGAAATATATACATAGGTAGATCTCTATATATAGATACAGAGATAAATAGGTAGTTAGATAAATATTAAAAAAGGAGGAAGGAAGGATAGATGGGTAGACAGAGTGATGATTGACAAGTAGATAGATATATACACACAAACACGTACAAAAACAGGGAGAAAGAAGTGATAGAGAGTGGAGTGGGTATGAAGAAGGATGCTTAAAAGAAATGCCATACTAGCTCAGAATTGAGAAATAGACATTTATTTAGTGGTAGACTGACAAATCAGAATCCTCTGCTGAAACGGAGATCAGAAACCAAATCCCTCAGCCGGAAAAGAAGCCTGACACATGCTCTACATTGGTATATATAGTATAAGAGGCCACGCCCCAGTGAGCGGGTAACATCTGACTGTAAGACTTCCTACAGTACCTCCCCCTTTTGTTTAAATAAGAGAGTTCTAAGCCTAATACAAAATTATATGCAATCAGAACAAATACATTCAATAATTATCCTATCCTAACTAGTTTAAGTATTGTACAATAAATAACTTGGCCAAATCATGAGAGGAAATAACTATGACTATCTAGTCTTCAATCCCATTGATGATCCAAGAAGGGAAATATTATTACTTGAGTAAGCAGGAAGTGCAATCGAGCAACTTCCAAAATGTGCAACAAATGACAGAGACAACTGGCTAACAGGGCAATCAGCCAAATTCTCATTTGCAATGTTGAAGCAACCAACTTTGGCTAAGGCCTACAATATCTTACAGACCATTTTCAGAGACAGAAAAATTTTCAAAACTGTCTTGGCAAGATTTTACAGTCCTGCTTTTCCATTTCCAGATAATATGTACCTTGTCAGTGGTTGAGACATGGGTATTTCTTTGCCCAAAGGCCAGTTTTGCCAAGAAGAAAACAAACTCCAAGTGGAGTGTCTTCGGTGCTCAACATTCCCTCAGGAATAGATCGGTCCTGCCAGGAGCAATCATGTCTCACTTCAACAGAACACTAAATTATTTGAATGTCAGATTCTACAGCTCTTTGAAGTGTGAAGATTACCTATCTATGCAGAATACAATCTCTATGTATCTAAAGAACCTGATTAGTCTAACTATAAGTATGACAAACATAGATGACTATTGATCTATAATTCTTAATACCTATATAACTTAAAGACTAAGACTTCATATTAGAATATTGTACAATAAACAACTGTGCAACAAATGAGGACAATGACCTGAAAATGTAAACAATGTATAAGTATCTTGATCAGAAATAGAAATGTACATTGCAATATGATAAACATATATCAATATATAAAAATGTTTCAAGCAGAGGTAGAAGCATGCTGCACACAATATTCAATGTAATTTAACTTTGTATCAATATACAAGACTCTATACCAATGTAATTGCCAATAAATAATAACTCACAAATATTCACTCTATTACACACTATTATTAGTGTGAGTAAGCTCATACTACTCTATTAGCCTGTCCAATTTTCCCTTTTTTTCAAAGAGATCCCTGAGCCTATAAAATTCCACAACCCCAAACCCTATACCATTTATAATCAACACCTAAATGTTGTCCCTAACCCTGAGGACAAACTTTGTTGGGAGAGGGAACATTGTCTTCTAGAATTACTTCCAGCTGTCATGGGGGTGATGTTCTTTCTATGGGATCCTGTGAAAGTAAAATGATGGTTATGTTACAAGATTACTGTATGGTATAATTGCAAATAGTCTCTGAGCATTTGGTATGGTTTTTCTGAGCTTC
>PVIU01025768.1:0-23149 GCA_004026605.1 Ondatra zibethicus | reverse complement strand
GTTGTACACACCTTTAATCCCAGCAATCAGGAGGTAGAGGCAGGCCTCTGTGTTCCTAGCTGTCATCTTTAAGGCTCATAGAGTCCAGAGAAGATTGGGTGTGGTATTGTGAACATTTTTATGGCTTGGGAAACATTTTCTCAAGCTGCCTTCCAGAAAGATCTGCATCTCTATCTAGTGCACGAAGCTATTTCCTGGCTGTAGTCTGCGTGGAGATAAACTTGTTCATTCCTTAACAGCAACCAGGCAGGAATAAGCTGTTTCTTTTACAACCTGTGACCAGCAGTAGCACTTAATATTTTGCAATGTGTTCTTAGGAAATTTATATTCCTTCCTTATGGCTTGTCTGAGTGCCTTTGCCCCTTGGGTGACAGTTATTGTGGGTGCGTGTACCTTGTTGAATAGTAAGTACCCAGGGTCTGACATTAGACAGACTCAAGTTCTCATTGATAAGACCATCATTGTATTAGTATTGGAAGGATTTTAGATTTTGTACTTTATACAGAACTCTCTCTTCCGTGGAAAGGGGAGCACGTTTAACATCTATAGATGACCTCATCAGTGTGTCCTGGCTAGTCATCGAACACTTGAAACATCAGCACCATGTGGGAGACCCATGTGGGAGACCCAGGCCACCACCGGAACACGGAAGAACCAGGCAGTTCCCATCCTCCAGAAGCCCACAGTGCAGTACGGGGCACCGTGCCATCCAGCGTGGCAGCCACCTGAAGCAGCGAACCCCTGAAATGCGGCTCTTCTGAACCAAAGTGGTCTGGAAGTATGACGTGCAACTATGAAAGCTTTGCCTTAAAAGGCGCAGACTACTAGGGAATCTGAAGCAAGGCGGTTGTGAGTTCAAGGCCTAGGCTACAGCAAGAGTTCAAGGCCAACATGGGTGACTTAGTGAAGCCCTGTCTCATAAGAAAAGTGACAAGGAACCTGGGGAGACATCTCAGGGCTAGAGCGCATGCCTCATGCCTCCAATGCGTGTGTCATGCCTTTTGAAAGCAATTTGTGATGTAAAGTCAAGGCAACAAAACTGCAATGTTAGAGGGTAAAGTTCTCGAGTTCATGGAAGACTTTGAAGCTGGTCTGGCGAACAAGAAGCTCCTGCGACTGAGATGCAAGCTGAATGCTCATGGGGGCTTTGGAGTGGGGCAGAGCTGGACAGGGACCCTTCGGAGTGACCTCAGCCCAGTTAGTAAACTCAGAGCTTGTGTGGTTATGTCTGCCAATGCAAAGAGAGAAAACTGAAATTAATTTTGTGGCATATGATTGAAAACTCAATCAGCGCCTCTCCTTACTCGGCCGGCAATCAGCAGGCTGCAAATTACTTCGGCATCTGAGTCTCGATCCTGATAGTGAGCCCCACATGGGGGTAGTCAGGCTGCATGAAAGCCAGGTTGGATACAGCGACAGGTAGACAGGGAGTTGATCAGGTGGGGTGAAGATGCGGTGGGAGCCCGAGCATCCCTGCCAAGCACTACCAGAGTCTCCTTGTGCCCAGAGGGACATGACAGAACCTGCCCGCCTGCTCAGCCTGCCCAGGAACCAGCCACCAGGGAAACCAGCATCCACACCAGGCAAGGGGGCTGGGCTTGAGAGTTCATGAGCCGGACACACAGCAGCTGCCACAGCCTCAGTCAACAGCTTTTGCCCTCTCAACCCCAGTGAACAACCAGAGGCAACCACTTCTGTCATCAAGAGCTCAAGCCCACAGCAGTGACCACACCAGTCACTCCCAAACCACTTCATCCCTGCCAGAGAGTTTGAGCCGCCAACTTAAGTGCCTGAGTGTCCTAAAGCCATCAGAAGAATGAACCAAATCCTCTCCGGACCAAAGTTCCAGATACCTCTTTGGGGTGTCTTCAAAAGTGACTGTTCCTCTCCTAAGGAGATGGCATAAGAACTCAGACTGTTAGTATCTCTCTCTCTAGTCCTTTGATTTGAAGAGTTAACCAGCAGGCCACTGCTTTTAATGTTCATGAGCTCACGATCACAGCAGCACTTAGTCTAACAGGATGAGTTTTCTTGTTTGTTTTAACTTAAAAAAATATTTGATTGTGTTTGTGTGTGTGTGTGTGTGTGTTTGAGATGGGTCCTATCATATAGCTCTGGCTGTCCTGGAACTCAATACATAGACCAGGCTGTCCTCACCAGACCACCTCCCAGCAGCCTCTGCCTCCCAAGTGCTGGGACTAAAGGAGTGTGCCACTGCAGGACCTGCCACCCTCCAAACCAGTTCTAAGTTTCTCAGGCTGGGCTTGAACCTCTGACCTTCCTGTCTCAGACTGCAGACTTAGCTGGGATTGCAGGTTCACAGCACCATGCCTGACTCCCAAATACGTCCTTTCCTCGGATTCTAGCACGTAAGTGCAGACTGAAGTCGAGACGCTGCATTAGCGAGTGATGGTGTCTGCTCCCTGCCTCCTTTGTTTTTAGGGTTCACAAAGTCCTGTAGAAAATCAAGAGCTTGTAAAAATAGAACAAGCTATGGCCACATGGGCAGTGTAAGAAGACTGAACCTTTTAGCCCACACAGTTCTAACAGACCAGCTTAGCCCAGCCTCAGTTTGGTTATGTTTGCGACAGCATTTATATAATGCCATCCTCGTGGTGGTGCTATGATAGAATGGCTTAAGTCGGACTGGGGGGGAGGGCGGGTAGGTGGTCATGTAGCCTTCCAGACAGGCTGTCACCATCCTAACAAAGGGTCAGGATGTTGTTCTGCTCCTTTGTAATTTGGAGGATGCCTGAAAAGAGGTGTTAATTCAGCCTACGTGACAGAGCAGGCATAGGTAGATGTGAACATGACCACAGCCATTCACCTGGTTACCTAGGAAACAGAATGCTAATGAATTTCCCCCTCAGTTTACATTTTGGTATAAAGGATGTTTAGAGAATAAACGCAGAGGAATTTTCAGGATGTGAACTCAGGATTTCATGAGGAATCACTGAGAATCTCCCTCCCGATAAAGCCATGAGAGTTTGTGTCTTTATACCCGCGCCTCCATGCCAGTCCAGAGAGAGTTTATGTTGGGTCTGGACCCCGACAGGTAAGCCATCTGAGCTTGTTTTTTTATTGTTTTGTTGCAGTCGAGATGGAACCCAGAGTCTTACATGTGCTAGGTCGTCTCTGTCACTGAACTCCAGCCACAGCCTCTCTCATTTTACTATTTTTCATTTTGAAGGAAGGGCTCACTAAGCTGCCCGGGTTGGCCTTGGACTCACTCCACAGTGAGGGTGAGCCCGGAACGTTTGGTCCTCCTGTCTCAGCCTCCTAAGCCACCAGGCCTGCTCATTGATTAAGCACGGTGTATGTCTCTACCCTATAGTTCTTCCTTGAACCCGACCTGAGCAGAATCCAGTACCGACCCATCCACTCGACATTTTTATGTCAGCACCAGAAAGTGCCTTCCAGCCTAGCTCACAACTGAATCCCACTCTTCCCCTCCAGCTTTCTTGTCCCACCCTCCCTGACCCTAGCAATGGCGTCTGCTCTTCCTTTTCCATGGCCAGAGCCAGGCAGTTAGTTATATCAGTGACTTCTCCCCCAGATCCTGGCTTCCTTCCCACCTCCACTGCGGCCACACTGACCCAAGTCACCATCTTTCCTCCCATCCATCGCAGCGGCAGCTTCCTAGTTAGTCATCACCCGCCACCCCCCATACACACCTTCTTCCCCCTCATTACAGGATCCCCTTAAGGCTCTAGGTAAAACCACATCTGTCCACTGCTCAGAACTTCTCAGCAACTCCCAGCCTCCCTCAGTGTCCTGCTGAGGTTCTCAGAGTGTCCTTGTGTGGTCCCATAGCTGCTGGCTCACCTACCCCATGTTCCCTCTGCTCCCCAGGTCTAGGAACACTCCCTCAGATGCTGCCATGGGTTCAGGCATCTTCATCTCAGAGATTCTCTTTTGTCTCTGTTTTCTGGAATCACGCACCACAGGCGAGCCTCGTTACTCTTTCCCTGCTATCTCTCTCGATATGAAGTCGATTTGTCTGTATTATGGGTCCTTGTCAGTCAGATGCAAAGCTCCATGGGGCACAGGGGCTTTCTGCTTAGATCAGCGCCTTCCCTTCGTTGCCAGGAACAGCCTTCTAGAACACAGAAACTGCTGGCTAAATACTAGCTGCTCATGTGTGCACAGACTTTAAAAGCGCGCTGTGTGCCCGTTAAACACTGCCATGTTTGTAGACATTGTCAGCGTTCTCTCCGCCCTCCGGTTTCTCTTTACAGAAGCCGTTTATGTTATTCACTAACAAGCAAGTGCGATGGTTCAGGTTTTATCTTAGGAAAACAATTGTAATATTTCGTTCCTAAGCCTGAACTTCTTAAAAGGCTCCAAATGAGAGCTGGGAGAGACAGAACAGAAAATGAAGAGCTTGCAAAAACTGTGGTTAGGGAAAAAAAAACCCAGTGATCCAGCCCTCCATCAGTGAACACATGAACATGGAGAGGCCAAGTCATGCAGGCACATGTCACCCCGACTTCTGTTTCTTAGCTTACCCCTTTAAGTGGGTTCTTTAAAATATATATTTATGGGGCTGGGAGCAGTGGCACAGTGGTTAGAGCACTGGCTGCTCTTCCAGAGGACCTGGGTTCGATTCCCAGTACCCACATGGTGGTTCACAACCAACTGTAACTCCAGTTCTAGGGGATCTGACGCCCTCCTCTGGACTCCACAGGCACCAAGCATATACATGGTGTACAGACAAACAAGCAGGTGAAACATGCAATAAAAAAAATTTTAAATATTTATTTTTAAGCCAAGCATAGTGGTACACGCCTTTTATCCCAGCACTTGGGCAGCAGAGGCAGGCAGACCTCAGTGAGGTCGAGGCCAGCCTGGTCTACACAGTGAATTCCAGGACAGCCAGACCTATGCAGAGAGACTCTGTCTCAAAATCATCATCATCATCTTAGGTGCATGAGTATTTTGCCTGCAGATGTGTGCCACAGGCATGCAGTGTCCCAGGAGGCCAGAAGAAGGTGTGAGATGCCCTTCTTCTGTAGCACGGATTCTAATTGGTCTTAATAATAAAAACTTAGAGTCAGCTATGTGGGGGTGGAGGAGCTGAAGGCTCAGAGAAGCAGAGTAGTCAGCCACTGGAGAGTTCTTTTTACCTCTACCGAATCCTCAGACCGAATGGGTGATCCTATCTCTGTGAATCCTTAGAATGCCGCTGTTTCTACAAAACCTCAGACTGCATCTGAGCTCCTGTCTCCTCCCGCCTTATATTCCACCCATATCATTCCTGTCTCCACCATCCTAGTGCTGGGATTAAAGGCCTGTGATCCCAAGTGCTGGGATCACCTTTGTGTGAGCTCTGTTTCTCTTTTATACAGATTCAGTCTTGTTAGCCCAGGGTGGCCTTGAACTCACAGAGATCCATCTGCCTCTGTCTCCCAAGTGCTGGGATTAAAGGTGTGTGCCACCACTGCCTGTCCAATATGGCTAACAAGTGTGGTTAGCTCTGCACTCTGATCTTCGGGCAAGCTTTATTTGTTAGATTACAAGCAAAACATCACTACAAAAACCACCATGTAGGTGATAGGAATTGAATTTGGTCCTCTGTAGCAAGTGCTCTTAACTGTTGGGCCACTCTCTAACCCTAAGAATGTTCTTTCAAAGTTACTTTTTTACATTTATTTATTGGGGGAAGGGCCACACTACAGTATTGTGTAGTGATCGGGGGAGAACCTTCAGAGATGACTCTCTCCTTCCACCAGGTGGAT
Organism: Ondatra zibethicus; assembly: GCA_004026605.1. Lineage (NCBI taxonomy): Eukaryota > Metazoa > Chordata > Mammalia > Rodentia > Cricetidae > Ondatra > Ondatra zibethicus. The sequence continues at coordinate 17,411 of PVIU01025768.1, read as the reverse complement.
CCAGGGACCACACTCGGGCCATCAGTCCAGCTGCAAGCTCCTTTGCCCACTGAACCATGCATGTTCTGGCCCAAGAACGTTCTCTTAAAGATTAAAGTCAGCAATTATCTCTGCTCCCCTTTGGTACTACTAGAACAAATGTAGATTATCACGACCAAACTTCCTTCATGCTTAAGCAATAGAGAGACAAACACATTGTCTAGAGAGGACAGCCATAGAGGTCAGTACTGGGGCCGGGAGCATTCAGATGCACAGCTTGCTTTCAGATTTCCTTATGTCTTCAAAGACAGAAACAGAAACCACCACCAAACTGGAATCCAGAGTTGGGCTGGCAAGATGACATGCAGCAGATAAAGGTGTTTGCCGTACACACCCGGTGGGGTCCCCAGAACCTGTTCCACAAAGTCGTCCTCCACACATGCATTGGCAAACACATGCACACTCACTCACACATAGACAAGTATGCTTCCACGCAACTACTGATAATTTAGGAAATGTATTTACCTATTAAGTGTGTCTGTGTGTGGATATGCGCATGCGAGCACAGGGGCCTGCAAAGGCCAGCAGCACTGGATTCTCTGAAACTGGAGTTGCAAACGGTGGGGGCCACCTGATGTGGGTGCCGGAAACTGAACTCTGGTCCTCTGGAAGAGCATGCAGTATGTGCTCCTAACCACTGACCTGTCTCTGCAGCCCCAACAATAATATATATTTTTAAAGAATCCATAACAAGTCCATATCTCTGAGTCAATATCTCAAGCAAATCAACTCACAGATATGGACGTTCTGAGCACATATTAGTTACTAATTGAAAATCAAGACCTTACGCTACATGAAAGAACGTGGGAGAGTCATACCCAGTTTTCCATTTCCTCCATCCTCACATCCATGTTTCTGTCTCCATTCTGGTTTGACTGGTCTTCATGTGTGTGTCAATAAATGTTCCTGCAGAGTCAAATGCTAACAGAAGCCACCCTATCCCCATAGCCAGTGCAGGAAGAAGGAAGTGCAAGCACAGAAGCCTTGGGAGGTACGAACAGATAGGGATCAAGAAACAGAAAGGCCAGTTCCTGGTCTTCATGCCATTGTCCTTGACAGCATCTGATTGTAACAGATGATGGGGTGGTGTGGGGTGCGGGCGGCTGGAACTCTCCCGTATCACTAGTGGAAACGCTCACAGGAGTTGTCACCTTGGAAAAGAGCTAGGTAGTTTCCTACACAGTTAGCTACGCAGTGACTCTGTGACCCTTGGCATCACTCCCAGGTACTCATCAGAGAGGAGGACGTGATTGGATATCCATGGTAGCTTGAGTCACAATCACCCCAAATGGGATAAGACAAATCCCCCTGAGCCGATGACAGGATAGGTAAGCCACGTGCGTCTACATGCAGACAAAATGGAAAGCTTCGCAACACTAAAAGAGAACGAACCGATGCCAGAAGCAGCAATGTGCGTGACTCTCAAGTGCATCGTGCTATAGTAAAACCAAAACAGCAGCATGGGGGCTGGGGAGGCGTGGAGAGCTGGCGCAAGGGCTGGAGTCCAGTCCCCAGAATCCACGTTTCAGAAAGCTGGGCGTGGCGAAGCGCACTTGTGCCATCACGACCGGTATGTGGGGTGGGGAGAAGGAGGGACAGGACGGGACAGGATGAGGCACCTGTGTACTTACGGTATTTTGTGGCAAGCCAGTCTGGCCTAATTGATGAGCCCCAGGTCCCAGTGAGAGACATTGTACTGATCATACTAGGTTTGTTTTGTTTTAAGTAAAATGGTGTGGTAGCATATACCCATAATCTCAGAACTTGTAGGCTAAGGCAGGAGGATGTCAAGTTTGAAACCAGTCTAAGCCACATAGGGAGACCTTGTCTCAAAAAAAAAAATGTATAGAGTAGATAGAAGTCACTTTACCAGTTAGGTGAAAGTTACCAAAATGGAATAACACTGTCACTGAACTCTAAGTTTGAGACTAAAATCCTCTTGCTGCTTTGTGTGCACATAAACTTGTGTTCCAGAAAAATAGCCCTTCTATTCCACAGTCCCAGGCCACTCTGTGGCCACAACCCTCCTCACATCATGACACCTGGTTGGCAGGTGGAATCTGGGCATGGGAAATCCCCGCACAGGCCCATCCACCACCTGAGTTCTTCCCGCATCCTGGAGCAGCTGGCCATCCTTGCCTGCGTGTTTCCTCTCCCGTCCTGACTGTGACTTACTAACCCAGCCTCGGTTCTTAAACTCCCTGTAATATCTGTTCATATATTATAGACAAGCAGGCCCCAGCCACCCAGCAAACTTGTCCAGTGACCCTCAACTACATCGTCTCCAGAGTGTGAATCTCAGCTTGAGAAGGACTCTCCTCCAGTTTCTTTTTCCCTGTGCACTTTCATCAGCTCTAGGTATCCTTGAGTTTTCCTATTTCCTTCGGTCATTCCCTGAGAATCGTTAATAGTTCTTTATGTTAAACATTCCCTAGTCAAATTATACCTGGACTCTCGTCTAGGACCCAAGTCTGACAGATAGAGAACTGGTGTCTCTGATAACCTGATAACCTCTGGACCAATTGCTTGGAATGGGTTGTTCATTCTCCTTAAACCCCACCACACACACACACACACACACACACACACACACACACTGTCCCTGCACCCATTCCTAGTATCGTATCTCAGCATGCTTCAGGAAGGCAGTTACACACTATAAAAAAATCTGCAGTTTTTAAGGGGAACAGAGACTGGCTATGTAGATAAATTTAAGTCGAGGGGTGAGGAACTTCTTTGAATCTGACACCTGTCTAAGGAGCTTCTGCACATTAAAAAATGCCTTTGTTTTCTCTCCCTCTCCCTCCCCCTCTCCCTCCCTACCCCTCCCGTTCTCTTTGCTCTCTCATGTAGAAAACGGATAATTAGCTAAGTGTCTAGAAAGCAGACAAACAACAAAGGCAAGAGAAAAGGAACTTTTCTTCAATTCTGGCATCACCACTTATTCACAGCAAGTTTTAAGACAATCTCTGGGACAGGACAGTCCACACAAGCGATTTCCTTATAAGAAAAGAGGCAAAGATTCCAAGTCCCACAAGCTACAGACCCAGACTGGGCAGCAGGGACAAACAGTGATAAGGCCGGCACCAGTGGAGCGCACAGTGGGTGCCAGCTCATCTAGGCACCTTGCTCCTGCGGATTGGTGTTCAGGTGTGAGAACCGAAAGTCTGAGGGCCACCATCATCACATTGTCCTCTCACCTGCAGGATAATCTGCTCCGCAGGAGTTGATAAAGCCACAATAACCGAGGCCTCTGTGTTGAGCCAGGGCCAAGTGAAAGAGAAACTTCATGTGCCCTAAATACCTGCTGCAGGCCGTGGACACCCCAAAGAGTGTGAGCGAGAGCCTTCCAGGACCCCGGGAAGGAGCGCCCCCCTGGAGCAGCTGCTTGCTGGCTTCATTGCTAAGGCTATCCCTTTTCTGGGTTACAACTCAAAAAGCACAACTTTTCATCTCCCGCCTCTGTATCTCTTCTTGGGATACTGAACAAAGTCCTAAAGCACGCTTGCCCTGCCACTCCGGGTTTCTCAGTGTTCTCGACGTCTTCACGTTAAGGACAACCTTCACGTTAACGCACAAGGCTTGACTTTCTTCCTCTTCCGCCCCCACCGCCCACTCCCACCCCTCAACATCCCTCACCCCACCCCGCAGTGGCCACCAGGATTCACAACTGGCTTTCCATGTGGTTTTTCTTTCCAACTCTAGTATGGCGAGCCTCAAGCTTCCTTCTGAGTCCGTTAGAAAATTCTTTCAGCAACAGGGCATGGTGGCGCATGCGCACACCTTTCACCCCGGCACTCTGGACGGACCTCTGAGAGTTCGCGGCCAGCCTGGTCTACACAGGGAGTTCCTAAACGGCCAGGACTGCATAGAGAGACCCTGTCTAAAACAAACAAACATAAATAAGCAAATAAATATAATTCTTTTATCAGTGAGACCAAGAACCTGCAAGAGGGAACCCCGATTCCCCCAACAATAGGATGTCTAGATTTGCTTTTTGGGTTTCCTGCCTTCTTGCCACCTGAACTATAAGAAACACATTCTGTATAGGTAATAAAAGGTCTAAGGTGGGGGGGGGTAAAGGGTTGGTAGAAGAATCCTGAGTCCCTGAGAGATTGCTTGACACATAGCTACCCGCCAGCCTGGGCTACTATTTAAAATCAGTATGCTTACCTTGGGCTATTATTTAAAGGCAATATATTATTTTGTGGGGGAGGAGTTGAGACAGAATTTCTCCATGTAACAGTCCTGGCTGTCCTGGAACTCATTCTGCAAACCAGACTGGCCCCAAACTAACAGAGATCTGTCTGCTTCTGCCCCCCCTGCACCCTCGCTGGTATTAAATGCATGTGCCACCACACCTGGCAAAAGCATGTATTCCTTCTTGTTGGGTGTCTGCCCTATAGCTACTTTGCCTTACCCTGACTGACAGGTGCCTGGTGGGCTGAGCAAGCTCGGAAGCGTAGGTTGCCCTGGTCCTCATCTTGACAGTTATGGCAGGTTGGGATCTGAGACGGGACCCCAGAGTGGCATAAGAACTTGAACTGGGGTGACACTAACAAATCCCCTCCGGCCCCCGACAGCCATGCTTCACTTTATGTTACCCAGGTGCAGTGAGACAGACGTGGGGCGACTGCCGCTGACAAGCTTGTCCCTAGATGTTTCCTAGTATAAGGAACGCCTCTCACTTCCTCCGTGCGAGGTTGCAGGCCATCCAGGAGGCAGAGGTGGGAGTGGCAAACAGGCCTGAGCTGCTGTTGTGGTTCGCAAAGGCAGGGCCAAGTGAGCGGACCAAGCAGGTTACGATTTGGCGAATTTGAGTCGGGTGTGGTGGCTCATAACTCCGACCCTCAGGAGGCTGAGGCAGAAGGAATGTCATGAGTTCTCGTCAACTGGGGCTCTGCTACGAGACCCCGTCTCGGGAAAATACAAATGAGCTATTTTGACTAATTTTACCCTGCTTTAGGGCATAAGAAATGCTGTGGCTGTTTGATACTTGGGCCAGGGTAACTAAGGGGTTAGGAGCCTGGGTCTGGACTGCGAGAGCCCAGTGAGAAAGAGCAAAATGCCGCCTGCAACTGGACAACCGAGGTTCCAGAGCAGAGAGCTGGGCGACCATGAGACAGGAATTATCTCCCTGCGGGAAGTGAGGGCAAGGTCCTGGTAAGTTACAAACTAGCTTTGCTTTCCAAGAACCAGAACCACAGAGCGACGAGACCCACAGCTTACAAAAGAAGCAAACCAAGCTGAGAGAGAGTGGACAAAGATAACCACCAAGTGACCGCTCTCCTGGTTACCTGCTGCCCCCACCCCCACCGTGGGCAGGTGGGGAAGGAGAGAGGATGTGGCTCCTTACTTGTTTCTTGAGAGGCTCCTCCACCTCCCAGTAGTACCCTCTACTGGAGAATAAACTTTACTGGGAGCCTCTGGAGTCATTCCAGATCCAAATTATAATAAAAGCCTAGAAATTCAAAGAAAGAGAGATGATCATTTGAAGGAACAAGGTTTGGAGACCATCCTCATCGGAAGAATAGCCAAACACAGTTCGTGGAGTGGAACGATCCGAGGAAGCAGATGTTGCTGGGTCAGAGGAAGAAGAGCCTGTCTAGGAACTGGGATTGTTCCTAGTCTTGGAAAGTAAACAGTACCGTGAGTTCCTGGAAGCCAGAGAGGAAGCTTGTGAGGGTGGAGAGAGCAGTGAGCACCAGGTGCCAGAGACAGGAGACAAGGACCGAGAAGGGTCCCCTGAGCTTGGGTGGCAGTCAGTAAGGGTTGAACCTAGCATGGCAGGATATGAGAACATGGAGGAACACTTCCAAGAACTTGAACCTCTCCTCTGAGGAAACAGGGGAAGTTGACAGTACAGACCCAGTGTGGGGCTTCGCGGTTGAGTTACAATGAGAGACAGGTAAGCTTGTGGAGAGAGAGGAGACGTGGGAGAGAAAACAGTGAGCCAACCCAAGTCTCTTGGAGAAAAGGAAGGGAAGAACTGCTCACGTGAAGGAATTAATCTTTCCAAATCAATAATTAGAAACTGAGCAAAGGCAATGGCTGGGTCTGTGGAGTTCTTGCCATACAAGCATGAGGGTCTGAGTTCCGTTAGTCAGAACTGCGAGTTTTTAAAAACTGCATTAGGCTAGAGAAATGACTCAGTGGTTAAGAAAGCACACTGCCCTTGCAGAGGAAGGAGCCAGGTTCCATGCCTGACAACCATGTGTAACTCCAGCTCCAGGGCAACTGACACCCTCTTCTGGTGGCACATGCACTCAGTCACTTGTGCATACCAACACACACACACGTGCACGCACGCACGCACGCACACACACACACACACACACACACACACAAAACCATTGGAACCAAGTGTCATTTGCAACCTCTAGTTCCTCCTGAGCCTCATATATATGGAATGTCACTTTTTTATTCTGCGCCGACAATGACTCAGAAGTCGCCCCTTCTCTGCTTTCTAGGGCAAATAATGGAAACACTGGTAACTCAGGATTCCTAGAGAGGATTCTGTTGTGTAACAGGCAGGCCAACTGTCCTCTGACCCGGGCAGGAGGGTCCTCTCTATAAGGGGTCTCACTCATTTTATCCGACCGCACTCCTCCTGCAGAGGCAAGAAACCTGCATCTGAAAGCTATGGTCTCATGGTCTCAGCACCATTTTCTTCTGGGCCATGCTCTGGGTGCCTGAGACCCCACATGTTTCTGCCTGCACAGACCTGAGCCATTCATAGGACCCAGATTCCTCTTTCCTCGTTCAGCCCTTCCAAGGGCTGACTGCACAGCTGGAGAGCATAGTCCTAGTCTGAGGCTTTCTAAGCAACATAGGTTTGATAGGTGGAGATGAGAGGGGGTGGGTTACCTACATGGTGCACCCAGGGTCAGCTGCAGCATGGGAAGGGACAGTCAGTAACAGGACAGGCCCCCTGGCACAAGTGGTAAGGAGTTGGCTGTTTCCATGATCTGTGGAGGAGCTTCGGGCTGCCCGAGGCTTCCCACCTTGCCCCTATCCTTCAGAGAAGAAAGTGGGGGGGGGTATGGAAGCACAGAAATGTGGGACATGTATTATTTAATCTTTTATTTTTTTAGGGATTTAGACTTCCATCTATGATCTTGCCCCTGAGGTGTTCTGGAAAACAAGTTCTCTGAGATCTACTTTGTACCACAGGTCAACTGTTTTAAAACCTGCAGTCTCCATGATGATTTAAAGCCATGTACGTGTTACAAATGAGTGTGTAGTTGGCTCAGTTGGCACATCTGACCCTCCTGAGCCAGGATCAGAAAGGCCAAAGCTCTACTAAACTCGGATATTAGAGGCCAGACTGCCTTCCCATCACGCCTCTCGCTTCCCTTTGTCCTTCTTAGCCTACTTTCCCCTCCTAGGAACGATGAAACATCTACTGACTATTGGCCAGGCTGTGGCCATCTCGAGGCTTGACCAAGAACCAAGACCTACTTTTTTGTTTTCTGTTTTTTTGAGACAAGATCTTGCTATGTAGCCCAGGCTGACCTCAAACCTGCACAATCCTCCTGCCTCAGCCTCCCAAGGGTTTGGATTTGACACCACACCTGGACTGGCTTGTGATATCTCTTCAGGTTGACTGCTGGCACCCATGCCTCACCCCTGTGCTGCCTATGGAAAGCCTCCACCCCCGGTCGCTTGCAGGCTGCTGGATTGTTCTGCAGCAAGTGTAGTATGTCCGGAGTATGACTCTGGAGTATGCAGTCTAGGGAATGAGAGGGAAGTGGCCGTGACCTAGTCTGTCCACTCACTGTCCTCTATAGGAAGGTGAATCGGGCCCCTCCCTTTAGGGGGAAGAGTGCAAAGTGTCTGTGAACATATCATAAAGCTACCATAAACCTCTGTAAAAAGTGTCACATAAAGGTCACTGCTTATACTTATGGATGTAAGGTCTTTATTTCATAGTGAATTAGTGGGTACCCAGATCTGGTAACGTTTAATATCAGTACGATGGTGTTGCTGTTTTCTTTGGTTGGTTTGGTTTGTTTGTTTGTTTTGTTGAGTCAGGGTTTGTCTGTGTAGCGCTGGCTGTCCTGGAACTCACTTTGTAGACCAGGCTGGCCTCAAACTCAGAGATCCGCCTGCCTCTTTAGTCCCGAGTGCTGGGACTAATGGTGTGCTCCACCATGCCCGGAACATGCGTGTGTTTGCCTGTAGTTTTGGGCTGGGTGCTTCTATCCCTCCACACTTGCTACATTGGAATCCTAAGCCTCAGTATGACAGTGGAGAACAGCACAGCCCAGATCTCACAGGAACAACTTCACATGGTAGTTTCGTGAATGTTCTATCGATACAACTGTGGGGTAAAATAGAAAACTGTGTGTTTTAAAATGAAACATGTGATTTCAAGGAACTTTTGAATTTAGACAGTTCCAGCTAGGTGTCTCTGAACCACTTCCACCCTCCCAGAAGTACTTTCTGTTCCCTCTCGGAGTCTGTGTCAGAGATAGGAGCCTCAGACACATATCTGCCCCCCTGCTGTGAGGAGCTAGTGATGACTTCTCCTTTGGAGTACCTAAAGGGGTCCCCCATTCTCTTGGAAGCCATTCCAACCTGCTCCTCCTCCTGACCCTGTGTTTGTGAGGCGATCGTGGTGACCTGATCAGACACCCTGGCCTGGGTGTGCATACTCCCTACTACTGTTTCCACACTGTTCTTGGCCTTTCTTAATGCACTGCCTGATGCTTAAGTACCACTTATCCGTTTCTTTATGTTTCCTCTTTCCAGTAGCTACTAGATAGTGCAGGGAGGTAGCCGCTGTCCTTGTTACATCACAAACTGGTCCTTATTGTGGTACATACTGGTTCTGGGTCTGCTTCCCCACCCGATCCAGGATGAGCACACATCCCTGCTAGGTACTGTCCTGAGGACCACCTGTGTCTTCCAGCGGGGAGCGTGGATGGCCTCCAAGAGGAACATGCATTTCCTTCACCATTTTTTTAAGATTGATTTTTATTTGGCGTGTATGAGTGTTTTGCTTGCATGTCTGGTGCCCACGGAAGCCAGAAGATGGTGTTGCGTCCCCTGGGACTGAAGTTGTGAGCTATTATGTGGTTACCGGGCATTGAACCCAGATTCTCCAGAAGAGTGGCTGGTGCTCTAACCGCTGAGCCGCCTTTGCAGCTCCCTTCCTTCCCTTCGGACACCTCACTCATGACGAAGTTATCCGAGAACCAGACTGAGGCTGCGTTGCTGACCACTTGCAAAGGTCCCATGGACGCAATAAAAATGTAAAGAGCCTATTTGAGAAACTAGCAGCCATTTGTGTATCAGGGAGACCAAAGATGGTTTGGGGAGTCCGCCTGAGAGAACACAAGAGGAAGGCTCCTAGGGGATGAATCTGCACGGGAAGCAAAGGAAATATTTGACTGAGAACAGTTAGTTCTATGGTGCTTCATCTACTTTGTCCTGCAGGGAATTTCGAGTCAGTTGGCAGCGTGTAACTGGTTGGCTTTAAGTTTTGGTTTACTTCAAAGCAGACGTTTTAAAGAACTAGCACAAGTTAAGTTTCACTTTCATTTCCGCACCAAGCAGGGCAGAGGCAGGAGTGTATGGTGGGATAACAGGTGTGGGAGGCCCCCTTCAAAACACCCTGCATGCTTGCTGTTTCTCAAGAGTTGCCCTTTCTTCCCCTTCCTTCCTTTTCTTTCTTTCTTTCTTTCTTTCTTTCTTTCTTTCTTTCTTTCTTTCTTTCTTCTCACCTCTTCCTTCTTCTTTTCTGTTTTGTTTTGATTTGATTTTGGGGTAGTTTGCATTTAAAAATTTTGTTCTGCTACTGAGCACCTACCTCAGTGCACAGTACACACTGGCACAGGGCCTGAGTAGGATCCCAATAAAAAACCAAACAGCCAGGCAGTGGTGGCACACGCCTTTAATCCCAGCACTCGGGAGGCAGAAGCAGGAGGATCTCTGTGAGTTAGAGGCCAGACTGTCTACAGAGTGAGTTCCAGGACAGGCTCCAAAGCTACAAAAAAACCAGAAAACAAAAAACAAAAAACCCCCAAAATCCCTATACCTGAAATCACAAACATTATTCTTGGGAGTCCAAAGGCTTCCCTCACTATATATAGCACAAATAAATAAAGAGTCCACTACTGGCAGACAGATATGGGTCCAGACTTGCCTGACCCATCAGCCAGATGGACCTTGGGGAAGAACTGCACCTTTAAAAGCGTCTGTTTCCCCACAATAAAATGGAGATAACAGCATGTACCTTGGAGCTGCAAGGATTAGACAGGATCATTCATGTGAAACATTAACTTTCTGTACAGATAACGTTAATAAGTGCAGACGGGATGACTACATGCCTAAATCTCACGTGTGTTCTTGCTTTCTGTGTCCCAGACTACGGAGCCCTGGCTCGTGTTTCTGAATGGTTGGCTTCTATTCCCTCCCCTTGTCCTAAGCCCCAAATCTCTCAAATCACTTGTGTGATGAAGCCCAACATGTTCGTTCCTACTCTATCACCGAAAGCACCACAAAAATACAAGCATTAATGTATTTAGACTGACTAGGGCTGACGGCAGCATTGGACCTGCTGGACTCGCGGAGGGCACTCACCAGTCACAGGGCTGTCGCTTCAGTCAGTGGACACGTATAGGTAAGGGACCGAAGCTGGGGTAAGGGAAGACTAAATCCCTTCTCCACACGTTTCTGGCCAGGTGTCCCTTTCTGGTTATGCAAGACAAAGGCAACTTACAGAGAAGGGCCTATGTTGCCTCGCTACTGTGAGATCAGGGTTTGTGTAGCCCTTTCAGTTGGGATGCGCATTGTTGAGGAATCCAGACACAAGTCAGGGGCCACTGGGAACCCCAGAGAGGCAGGAATCATGCCCTGCCCCCAGTCCTTTGTTTCTGAGGGTGGAGACCAGGGTTGTGGCATTTGACATCTGGCTAGCACCCTAGGTACCTTCTGACCTGAAAGCTCAACACAGGCAGAAACTGTGTCCAAGTGTCACTCCAAAGAGTCCCTTCCCGGATGCTGTAGCTGTCTTGGTCTCCAGAGCATCAAGGATTGTTTCCAAGGAGGCAGAACCTGTCGCCACAGGTGGGACTGTGCCACCACTAGGGAATACTTCAGTTTTGATTTCCCAGCAATTACAAGAGAAAACCGAAAGTGTATTCTTGCCCTGAGCGGCTCCCCCTCCCTCAGCTTCAGAGTCGGGGCAGAAGTGTTTCAAAATAGTACCAGCAAAGGCAGGATAGAGAGATGAAGAAAATGAAGGGGCCATGGGAAGTGAGTGAAGCCCCTCACTCCAATGTCTGGTTACGGTTCCTGTTGGCTCCCAGTCAGAGACTTTCAACACAGCAAACAAGTCTGCCTAAAGACAATGTTTCTTTTCCAAGAGATCTCAAACAGGAATGTCAAAAACCACAAATGAACTGTGCTAGGACCAGAATGTTCACAACTGTTTAGCTGAATCAGCTCTCTCCTCCTTAAGCCTGAACAATGATCCCCATAAAACCACTTGATCATTCATCTACAAACAGGACATTCTTTCAAATAAGAGAAATAAGTGAGCTGATTCATCTGAACATTTTTTTTTCAAGACAGGGTTTCTCGATGTAGCCTAACTGTCCCAGGCTGGCCTCAGACTCACAGAGATCCCCCTGACTCTGCACCATCACACCCAGCTTCAACCTGCTTTCTTATAGAACCCAAGACCACCAGCCCAGGTTTGGAACCAGCCACAATGTGCAGGACTGTCCCTCATCAATAACTAAGAAAATGCCTTACAGCCAAGATCTTCTGGAGGTATATTCTCAGCTGAGGTTTCCTCCTTCCAGTTAACTCAAGTTGGGGGATCAAGTTGCTACAAACTAGCCAGCACACAGGCCTTTATCAGGTCAGAGGGGAGGACAAGGAAGCTTGCCATCTTTCTATCTATCTGTGGCCCCTTTCACTATTCTGTCTGAGGCCTGTTTGGCTTTTAATCCCTCGTCCTCGTATGACGTCTGCTCTTTCTCTTCACGTTAGCTTCAGCTCGGGTGTCTTGCTAGCTCTTTCTTGTTAAATTTTCCCATTGTGTCAATTTAGGCAAAAAGAATAAAGCCAGCCATTTCTCAGGATTTGCACCAAATCCTGTAGCGGCGTTCTTGTTCTTGTTCACAAAGATAACAATGTGCCTCCTCCCCTTTTTCTAAAATTAGCACTAATGGGGCCGGGCTTGTTGACACACACCTGTCGCCCTGGTGCTCAGGAGGTAGAGGCGGGGGGGGGGGTCACCAGGAGTAGCAGTCTCTTTGACAGGTCAAGCTTTGCCTATCTGTCAAGGCATTGATTCTCATTTTTGTGTTTAAGCTGAAAATTCACAGGCTGTTTCATCAGCTGTACAAACACCAAAAGCGGTTTCAGCTGGTCTGCACAGGGATCAGACTGTCTACCCTCAGTTCAATTGAACCCACTGTGACATAACCCAAACCCTCCTAGAGAATGAGACCAACAGTGTGCCTGGTTGCAGCCAGCAGCAAGGTAGGGCAGGGTCCAGAAGCTTTGATTTCAGAAGCCAAGTTGTTCTCCACCCCCACCCACACCCCCGCGTGCGTCGGCGTCCCTGAGGTTCCCACGTTTTACTGTCACAAAGCCTCCCTTTGCAGCACCTGGCTCGCTGGCGGTCAGGGACGGGATGCTCCAATTGCTCCACCAGGCAGGTTTCTCTTCCATCTGTGCAGCTTCCCTAGTGCTGAGCTCAGCCACGTGTGCGTGGGCGGCTGATGACACTCTTCTGGCTGCAATGCACACACAAGGAAGTGTAAAGGATTGCCACGTCTGCCCAGAGTATTTGGGGTCCATTTCAAGTCCTCCTTTTCCAAGCTTTGTGACTCTGGAGAGGTAATTCGGCCTTTCCTCATCACAAAACAAAGATGAAGATAGGATCCGCTAAGACATCCCTTCTGTGTGTGCATGCACGCATGTGCGTACACATATGTATGTGTGGATTTTCCTTAATCACCCTACCTTCTTCTTCAAGATGTCTTTCCCTGAACCTGGAGTTCGCTGAGCTAGACTGGTTGACCAGTAAGCCCCAGGGCTTCCTGTCTCTACCTCACCTGTTCATTGCTGGGATTTCAGGCACACACTCCCATGCCCAGCTCTTTACATGGATGCTGGAGATCCAAACTCAGGTGTTCATACTTGCATAGCAAGCATGCTACCCATGGGCCCATTGGCTCAGCCCTTAGCTTTTCTTCCATGAGTGTGAAATCCTAGCCATTGCCATGCATGCCTTCGACAAGCATTTCTCTAGTGAGTGAGGACCTAAGTCCCTCTACATTCCCTCTAGCTGTTGGATGGCAAGCAGCTGGCTGATACTAGAGAACTAAATTGCTTTACCTGTATCTGAAATTGTCTGCCTTCAGGGGTTTACTAAGCCACCCCGTGAGTGTGTTTTCTTTCTGTTTAGGATTGTATCAAGTCCCATATATAAAAGCAAAGAGCCTTTATTTTATACAAGTTTGCAAACTCGGTCTCTCCGCATGTCCAATGTATTGGAATAAACGGAGAACCCTGAGCTTAGTAAGAGTTGGGTTTTTATAGTAGTAGAGATGGGGGTGAGGGGTTTCTGAGGTTCAGGACCGTGATTGACTGACATTTGTCTAGGGGTGTCCTGGTGAGTGTGTGCTGGCAGGTGATCCTATCTACAGTGGTTGGAACGTTAGGCATTTCCTTTGGATGGTCTGTTCTTGGGTAGTGCTCAGGTAATCTCAGTTTATGGTCCTTCCTGCAACCAGGTATTGCTTCAGGGTAAACTACTGAGACTCAGGCCTCCATTAAACTTATCATGGCTGAGTCCTATTCTGGCAGGTGACAATGGTTGGAAGTAAAGCACTTCCTTCGGGTGATCTGTTCATATTTAGCTTGTCATGGCTGGCTCCTACAAACAACACTCCAGCCATGTTGGTATGGGTAGACAATACTCAGGCTGCCAGGCTTGGCAAAAGAATGACTTGACACACTGAGCGCTCTCACCAGCCTGCCCACCCTGATTTCCATGTGCTTAGTAATTGCAGGACCTGGCTTCCCAGGCTGTGTTAAGGTCACTCGTGCCACACAATACAGCGCACTAAAAACTGTAACCGCCAGCGCTTGTCTTGGGCATAGAGGAGAAGCTGCTGGTTAATAGATATAGTTTCAGTTTTGCAAAATAAAAAAGTTCTAGAGATGGAGGGTGAAGGAAAAATAAACTAAAAAGAAGGCCATGACTGCTCCTAGTATGGTGGAGGAGAAGGTTTTACTGTAGATAAGGAGAGAACAGGGGGCTGGAGAGATGGCTCAGTGGTTAAGAGCATTGCCTGCTCTTCCAAAGGTCCTGAGTTCAATTCCCAGCAACCACATGGTGGCTCACAACCATCTGTAATTAGGTCTAGTGCCCTCTTCTGGCCTTCAGGCATACACACAGACAATATTATATACATAATATATATATATGGAGAGAACAGCCAGAGGTATCTGGAAGAGTCCAGACTGGGCCAAGGGAGAGTGAGAGGGGAGCTGCTGACCAAGAGGAGGGGCCTGGGCCAAGAAACTAGCTGAGAGAGTGGAAGGATCCAAAAGGCTGGCATAGCCAAAATGGCTGGACTACATAGGGAAGAGCAGCTGGGGGAGGGGCAGTGCAGGCCCTGGACTGGAGAGTTCCGGATACAGCACCCAGCATGCCAGCCAGGAGGACCCTGTAACAGGTAGGGGCTGAAGGATGCTGGGAGAACCTGGCAGCCAGTGTCCACGCTGATATGCTAATAGGCACCTCAGTTAGCCAGTTTGTCCCAGATGTGAGAACTAACAGCTGAACAACATGAATGTGACTGACTCCTTCATATTATCAACAGCAAACTATGCGAGAGACATTTTGTTGACGTCTCTACCAAACACGGGAACAAGGGGACAAAGTAACTGTGTGATGAAGGGCGTTTTAAACTTCACAACAGATTAGTGGTGTCTGTGTCACTCCTGGAGTTTGTGCAGAACACATCTGTATGATTAAATGGAAACAGAATGTCTTCCAAACTCACACAAAGCAAAGCTGAAGACTGGTCTTAGAAATGAACACCTGCGCTGGGCAGTGGTGGTGCACACCTTTAATCGCGGTGCTCGGAAGGTAGAGGCAGGTGGATCTCTGGGAGTCTGAGGCCAGCCTGGTCTACAGATCAAGTTCCACAACAGCCAGGGCTACACAGAGAAAGCCTGTCTCTAAAAAACAAAAAAAAAAAAAAAAGGAAAGAAAAGGCTGCCCGCACCATGAAACATTGCGAGTAAGTTATTAAACATGGAGACAAAATGCTGGGATCCCTGTTGACTTTGACATGCTTTCTACAAGGGCAAACCAAGGGGACTGCTGAATGGTACCCACCATGCGTGTGTGTGTGTGTGTGTGTGTGTGTGTGTGTGTGTGTGTGTGTGTGTGTGGCCTGTGAACAAAGTGCCTCTCAGGCACCAACCACGCCCCGTGCTTTTGGTGGCTGGGTTCCCGGGTTTGGGTTGCTTGCTGGGACAATTCCCAGCCTTTCCTCTTTGGCCCATGAGCAGGTTACTGATGGTTCAGTGGTAATGGATACAAATGGTGGATTCTTTAAAGAGGGCGGGTGGGTTTTAAATATTTACATTTACCCTCTTTAGAACCCTAGGGAATATTGTTATCTAACAGTGTCGCCACTTAATTTAAACCACGGCTTTCGGCAGTGACTGGTTGGTTACCCACAGTTCGTCTGGGGTGTTTTCTAATGCTGTGTTTACTTTGCTCCCTAAAGCTTTGTCATTGCTAGCCTTTTGTGAAAGTTCTCCACAGCTCTGCCTCCAAATGTGGTTTGGTTTGGTTTTGTTTCCTCCTCTTTGACCGTACCCTACCCAGGCCAGCTGTTCTCACTTGCCTATGCCGTGTGCCAGCTACCGACTTTCAACAGGAAGCCAAAGGGCTGTGTCTTGTTTCCTTAGGGTGTGTAGTGGTTACTCAGTGCACGTCTACCAGATTCACTTTGACTGTCAACAGCACTGATGCTGTAAATAACAGAATGGTGGAAAACGCACAATGAACAGGCCAAGGTGTGGCCGCCTCTAACTGTTCTCCAGAGTCAGTTGATTTGAGGAAGAAAGTATTTCAACAGGCAGATAGAAGACATTAAATATCATGACAAATAGACATGTGTGTGTGTGAATTACCTCCACAACACGCGTGAACTTGTAATGGCAGCTGCCTGTGCAGGAGCGTGGCATAAGCAGCCTCTGGGCGGCAGGGAAGTCACGGAAGGGCTGAGCTATGAGACGTGTTGAAATGGCTGTTGGTAAGGTGAAGAGGCCAGGCCCTAACCCCAGTGTTCGATTCTCAGGCGGCTCCTTCCTTCATGAAAGTCCCTCATTACCTAGAGCCTGCTGGCCACACATTTCCTCATGCAGATACCGCATGTGGCAACAACAGGCGTGTCATTAAATGTCTTACAGAAAGTCACGTGGTCGGTAAGGAATGCCACTGCTGGGCCTGTGTCCTAAGTCCTGGGAGTCTGCCTTGAGTGACTCAGTCACTTTCACAACCTTAATTCTCTCCAGCAGGAAGCCCTGGCGCCCACCTCCCTGGACTCTTGGCAGTCTCTTCCCATCACCAGCCTTCCCAGTACTGTCATGGCAATGAAATGTCAGAAGCTCTGTCTTCTGCTAAAGTCAGTCCAGCTGTAAGCACGCTTTAGTTAGTCTAATAGTGGCGTTCCAGCAGCCAGCTGGGAGCACAGCCTTGAGTTCCTCTCATTTCACCCTGGCTTCTGGGGAGACACTAAGTCCGCTGTGTGTCTGTTCACAAAAGCTGTACATGTGACTGTGGGATTTCAGCCCCGTCTTGTATCTTATGACTCGTGTCAGTGTTTACCACCCAGGTCAAACAGCACGTGTCTGTTACCCCCAACCACATCTAAGATATTAGCTTCTTTCCAAAGGAAAACATGTGTCCGTGTTTACTGTTGAGAAAGGCAAGGAGCTGGGCATGTAAACTTCTGAAGGTATGGCTGCACGCAGCTCTGGGCCCCTGATCTGTTTCCAGCCTGCAGAACAGTACTGATCCCACAGAGCAGAATCTCTGATTTAATAGGTAGATACTTTTCCTTTTCCAAAGAAAGCTCATGTATTTGATGAAAATGTGTGACATTTTCAAGCATTTCATAAACTTTAACCTTGTTATTAATATTATGTTCTTTACCCAAAAGGCTGAAATGCTTCATGTTCCTATCAATGTTTTCTATGAAAACATTTTCTCATGGCTTAGCAAGGGACAATATAACTTATTTCATCATCATCTTTGTCATCATTATCATCATCATCATCACCACCACCATCATCACCACCACCATCATCATCACCATCATCAT